>JAYJKI010000120.1:1316856-1401856 GCA_035609135.1 Eleutherodactylus coqui | reverse complement strand
CCGCATGCGGTCAGCATCTCTCTCGCACGTTTTTAGTATCTTGCTCTCGCTGTCAGTATCTCCCGCATGCTGTCAGCATCTCTCTCGCACATTTTTAGTATCTTGCGCTCGCTGTCAGTATCTCCCGCATGCTGTCAGCATCTCTCACGCACGTTTTTAGTATCTTGCGCTCGCTGTCAGTATCTCCCGCATGCTGTCAGCATCTCTCACACACCTTTTTAGTATCTTACGCTCGCTGTCAGTATCTCCCACATGCTGTCAGCATCTCTCTCGCACGTTTTTAGTATCTTGCGCTCGCTGTCAGTATGTCCCGCATGCCGTCAGCATCTCTCACGCACCGTTTTAGTATCTTGCGCTCACTGTCCGTATCTCTCGCATGCTGTCAGCATCTCTCACGCACGTTTGTAGTATCTTGCGCTCGCTGTCAGTATCTCCCGCATGCGGTCAGCATCTCTCACGCACGTTTTTAGTATCTTGCGCTCACTGTCAGAACCTCTCGCATGCTGTCAGCATCTCTCATGCACCTTTTTAGTATCTTGCGCTCGCTGTCAGTATCTCCCGCATGCTATCAGAATCTCTCACGCACGTTTTTAGTATCTTGCGCTCGCTGTCAGTATCTCCCGCATGCTGTCAGCATCTCTTACGCACGTTTTTAGTATCTTGCGCTCGCTGTCAGTATCTCCCGCACGCTATCAGCATCTCTCACGCACCGTTTTAGTATCTTGCACTCGCTGTCAGTATCTCCCGCATGCTGTCAGAATCTCTCTCGCACCTTTTTAGTATCTTGCACTCGCTGTCAGTATCTCCCGCATGCGGTCAGCATCTCTCACGCACGTTTTTAGTATCTTGCGCTCGCTGTCAGTATCTCCCGCATGCTGTCAGCATCTCTCTCGCACCTTTTTAGTATCTTGCTCTCGTTGTCAGTATCTCCCACATGCTGTCAGCATCTCTCACGCACCGTTTTAGTATCTTGCCCTCGCTGTCAGTATCTCCCGCATGCTGTCAGCATCTCTCACGCACCGTTTTAGTATCTTGCGCTCGCTGTCAGTATCTCCCGCATGCTGTCAGCATCTCTCACGCACCGTTTTAGTATCTTGCTCTCGCTGTCAGTATCTCCCGCATGCTGTCAGCATCTCTCACGCAGCGTTTTAGTATCTTGCGCTCGCAGTCAGTATCTCCCGCATGCTGTCAGCATCTCTCACGCACGTTTTTAGTATCTTGCGCTCGCTGTCAGTATCTCCCACATGCTGTCAGCATCTCTCACACACCTTTTTAGTATCTTGCGCTCACTGTCAGTATCTCCCACATGCTGTCAGCATCTCTCACGCACCGTTTTAGTATCTTGCACTGGCTGTCAGTATCTCCCGCACGCTGTTAGCCTCTCTCACGCACCGTTTTAGTATCTTGCACTCGCTGTCAGTATCTCCCGCATGCTGTCAGAATCTCTCATGCACCTTTTTAGTATCTTGCGCTCGCTGTCAGTATCTCCCGCATGCGGGCAGCATCTCTCCCGCACGTTTTTAGTATCTTGCGCTCGCTGTCAGTATCTCCCGCATGCGGGCAGCATCTCTCCCGCACGTTTTTAGTATCTTGCGTTCGCTGTCAGCATCTCTCTCGCACGTTTTTAGTATCTTGCGCTCGCTGTCAGTATCTCCCGCATGCGGGCAGCATCTCTCCCGCACGTTTTTAGTATCTTGCGCTCGCAGTCAGTATCTCCCGCATGCTGTCAGCATCTTCTACGCACCTTTTTAGTATCTTGCGTTCGGTGTCTGTATCTCCCGCATGCGGTCAGCATCTCTCACGCACGTTTTTAGTATCTTGCGCTCGCTGTCAGTATCTCCCGCACGCTGTCAGCCTCTCTCACGCACGTTTTTAGTATCTTGCGCTCGCTGTCAGTATCTCCCGTATGCGGTCAGTATCTCTCATGCACCTTTTTAGTATCTTACGCTCGCTATCAGTATCTCCCGCATGCTGTCAGAATCTCTCACGCACCGTTTTAGTATCTTACGCCCGCTGTCAGTATCTCCCGCATGCTGTCAGCGTCTCTCATGCACGTTTTTAGTATCTTGCTCTCGCTGTCAGTATCTCCTGCATGCTGTCAGCATCTCTCACGCACGTTTTTAGTATCTTACGCCCGCTGTCAGTATCTCCCGCATGCTGTCAGCGTCTCTCATGCACGTTTTTAGTATCTTACGCTCGCTATCAGTATCTCCCGCATGCTGTCAGATCTCTCACGCACCGTTTTAGTATCTTGCACTCACTATCAGTATCTCCCGCATGCTGTCAGCATCTCTCACGCACCGTTTTAGTATCTTGCACTTGCTGTCAGTATCTCCCGCATGCGGTCAGCATCTCTCACGCACCGTTTTAGTATCTTGCGCTCGCTGTCAGTATCTCCCGCATGCGGGCAGCATCTCCTACGCACGTTTTTAGTATCTTGCGCTCGCTGTCAGCATCTCTCTCGCACGTTTTTAGTATCTTGCGCTCACTGTCAGTATCTCCCGCATGCGGGCAGCATCTCTCCCGCACGTTTTTAGTATCTTGCGTTCGCTGTCAGCATCTCTCTCGCACGTTTTACTATCTTGCGCTCGCTGTCAGTATCTCCCGCATGCGGGCAGCATCTCTCCCGCACCTTTTTAGTATCTTGCGCTCGCAGTCAGTATCTCCCACATGCTGTCAGCATCTCTCACGCACCGTTTTAGTATCTTGCACTCGCTGTCAGTATCTCCCGCATGCGGGCAGCATCTCTCCCGCACGTTTTTAGTATCTTGCGTTCGCTGTCAGCATCTCTCTCGCACGTTTTACTATCTTGCGCTCGCTGTCAGTATCTCCCGCATGCGGGCAGCATCTCTCCCGCACCGTTTTAGTATCTTGCACTCGCTGTCAGTATCTCCCACATGCTGTCAGCATCTCTCACGCACCGTTTTAGTATCTTGCACTCGCTGTCAGTATCTCCCGCATGCGGGCAGCATCTCTCCCGCACGTTTTTAGTATCTTGCGTTCGCTGTCAGTATCTCCCGCATGCTGTCAGAATCTCTCATGCAACTTTTTAGTATCTTGCGCTCGCTGTCAGTATCTCCCGCATGCGGGCAGCATCTCTCCCGCACGTTTTTAGTATCTTGCGTTCGCTGTCAGTATCTCCCGCATGCTGTCAGAATCTCTCATGCAACTTTTTAGTATCTTGCGCTCGCTGTCAGTATCTCCCGCATGCGGGCAGCATCTCTCCCGCACGTTTTTAGTATCTTGCGTTCGCTGTCAGCATCTCTCTCGCACGTTTTTAGTATCTTCCGCTCGCTGTCAGTATCTCCCGCATGCGGTCAGCATCTCTCTCGCACGTTTTTAGTATCTTGCGCTCGCTGTCAGTATCTCCCGCATGCGGTCAGCATCTCTCTCGCACGTTTTTAGTATCTTGCTCTCGCTGTCAGTATCTCCCGCATGCTGTCAGCATCTCTCTCGCACATTTTTAGTATCTTGCGCTCGCTGTCAGTATCTCCCGCATGCTGTCAGCATCTCTCACGCACGTTTTTAGTATCTTGCGCTCGCTGTCAGTATCTCCCGCATGCTGTCAGCATCTCTCACACACCTTTTTAGTATCTTACGCTCGCTGTCAGTATCTCCCACATGCTGTCAGCATCTCTCTCGCACGTTTTTAGTATCTTGCGCTCGCTGTCAGTATGTCCCGCATGCCGTCAGCATCTCTCACGCACCGTTTTAGTATCTTGCGCTCACTGTCCGTATCTCTCGCATGCTGTCAGCATCTCTCACGCACGTTTGTAGTATCTTGCGCTCGCTGTCAGTATCTCCCGCATGCGGTCAGCATCTCTCACGCACGTTTTTAGTATCTTGCGCTCACTGTCAGAACCTCTCGCATGCTGTCAGCATCTCTCATGCACCTTTTTAGTATCTTGCGCTCGCTGTCAGTATCTCCCGCATGCTATCAGAATCTCTCACGCACGTTTTTAGTATCTTGCGCTCGCTGTCAGTATCTCCCGCATGCTGTCAGCATCTCTTACGCACGTTTTTAGTATCTTGCGCTCGCTGTCAGTATCTCCCGCACGCTATCAGCATCTCTCACGCACCGTTTTAGTATCTTGCACTCGCTGTCAGTATCTCCCGCATGCTGTCAGAATCTCTCTCGCACCTTTTTAGTATCTTGCACTCGCTGTCAGTATCTCCCGCATGCGGTCAGCATCTCTCACGCACGTTTTTAGTATCTTGCGCTCGCTGTCAGTATCTCCCGCATGCTGTCAGCATCTCTCTCGCACCTTTTTAGTATCTTGCTCTCGTTGTCAGTATCTCCCACATGCTGTCAGCATCTCTCACGCACCGTTTTAGTATCTTGCCCTCGCTGTCAGTATCTCCCGCATGCTGTCAGCATCTCTCACGCACCGTTTTAGTATCTTGCGCTCGCTGTCAGTATCTCCCGCATGCTGTCAGCATCTCTCACGCACCGTTTTAGTATCTTGCTCTCGCTGTCAGTATCTCCCGCATGCTGTCAGCATCTCTCACGCAGCGTTTTAGTATCTTGCGCTCGCAGTCAGTATCTCCCGCATGCTGTCAGCATCTCTCACGCACGTTTTTAGTATCTTGCGCTCGCTGTCAGTATCTCCCACATGCTGTCAGCATCTCTCACACACCTTTTTAGTATCTTGCGCTCACTGTCAGTATCTCCCACATGCTGTCAGCATCTCTCACGCACCGTTTTAGTATCTTGCACTGGCTGTCAGTATCTCCCGCACGCTGTTAGCCTCTCTCACGCACCGTTTTAGTATCTTGCACTCGCTGTCAGTATCTCCCGCATGCTGTCAGAATCTCTCATGCACCTTTTTAGTATCTTGCGCTCGCTGTCAGTATCTCCCGCATGCGGGCAGCATCTCTCCCGCACGTTTTTAGTATCTTGCGCTCGCTGTCAGTATCTCCCGCATGCGGGCAGCATCTCTCCCGCACGTTTTTAGTATCTTGCGTTCGCTGTCAGCATCTCTCTCGCACGTTTTTAGTATCTTGCGCTCGCTGTCAGTATCTCCCGCATGCGGGCAGCATCTCTCCCGCACGTTTTTAGTATCTTGCGCTCGCAGTCAGTATCTCCCGCATGCTGTCAGCATCTTCTACGCACCTTTTTAGTATCTTGCGTTCGGTGTCTGTATCTCCCGCATGCGGTCAGCATCTCTCACGCACGTTTTTAGTATCTTGCGCTCGCTGTCAGTATCTCCCGCACGCTGTCAGCCTCTCTCACGCACGTTTTTAGTATCTTGCGCTCGCTGTCAGTATCTCCCGTATGCGGTCAGTATCTCTCATGCACCTTTTTAGTATCTTACGCTCGCTATCAGTATCTCCCGCATGCTGTCAGAATCTCTCACGCACCGTTTTAGTATCTTACGCCCGCTGTCAGTATCTCCCGCATGCTGTCAGCGTCTCTCATGCACGTTTTTAGTATCTTGCTCTCGCTGTCAGTATCTCCTGCATGCTGTCAGCATCTCTCACGCACGTTTTTAGTATCTTACGCCCGCTGTCAGTATCTCCCGCATGCTGTCAGCGTCTCTCATGCACGTTTTTAGTATCTTACGCTCGCTATCAGTATCTCCCGCATGCTGTCAGATCTCTCACGCACCGTTTTAGTATCTTGCACTCACTATCAGTATCTCCCGCATGCTGTCAGCATCTCTCACGCACCGTTTTAGTATCTTGCACTTGCTGTCAGTATCTCCCGCATGCGGTCAGCATCTCTCACGCACCGTTTTAGTATCTTGCGCTCGCTGTCAGTATCTCCCGCATGCGGGCAGCATCTCCTACGCACGTTTTTAGTATCTTGCGCTCGCTGTCAGCATCTCTCTCGCACGTTTTTAGTATCTTGCGCTCACTGTCAGTATCTCCCGCATGCGGGCAGCATCTCTCCCGCACGTTTTTAGTATCTTGCGTTCGCTGTCAGCATCTCTCTCGCACGTTTTACTATCTTGCGCTCGCTGTCAGTATCTCCCGCATGCGGGCAGCATCTCTCCCGCACCTTTTTAGTATCTTGCGCTCGCAGTCAGTATCTCCCACATGCTGTCAGCATCTCTCACGCACCGTTTTAGTATCTTGCACTCGCTGTCAGTATCTCCCGCATGCGGGCAGCATCTCTCCCGCACGTTTTTAGTATCTTGCGTTCGCTGTCAGCATCTCTCTCGCACGTTTTACTATCTTGCGCTCGCTGTCAGTATCTCCCGCATGCGGGCAGCATCTCTCCCGCACCGTTTTAGTATCTTGCACTCGCTGTCAGTATCTCCCACATGCTGTCAGCATCTCTCACGCACCGTTTTAGTATCTTGCACTCGCTGTCAGTATCTCCCGCATGCGGGCAGCATCTCTCCCGCACGTTTTTAGTATCTTGCGTTCGCTGTCAGTATCTCCCGCATGCTGTCAGAATCTCTCATGCAACTTTTTAGTATCTTGCGCTCGCTGTCAGTATCTCCCGCATGCGGGCAGCATCTCTCCCGCACGTTTTTAGTATCTTGCGTTCGCTGTCAGTATCTCCCGCATGCTGTCAGAATCTCTCATGCAACTTTTTAGTATCTTGCGCTCGCTGTCAGCATCTCTCCCGCACGTTTTTAGTATCTTGCGTTCGCTGTCAGCATCTCTCTCGCACGTTTTTAGTATCTTGCGCTCGCTGTCAGTATCTCCCGCATGCGGGCAGCATCTCTCCCGCACGTTTTTAGTATCTTGCGCTCGCAGTCAGTATCTCCCGCATGCTGTCAGCATCTCTCTCGCACCTTTTTAGTATCTTGCGTTCGGTGTCTGTATCTCCCGCACGCTGTCAGCATCTCTCCCGCACGTTTTTAGTATCTTGCGCTCGCTGTCAGCATCTCTCACGCACGTTTTTAGTATCTTGCGCTCGCTGTCAGCATCTCTCACGCACGTTTTTAGTATCTTGCGCTCGCTCTCAGTATCTCCCGCATGCGGTCAGCATCTCTCACGCACGTTTTTAGTATCTTGCGCTCGCAGTCAGTATCTCCCGCATGCGGTCAGCATCTCCTACGCACGTTTATAGTATCTTACGCTCGCTGTCAGTATCTCCCGCATGCGGTCAGCATCTCTCACGCACGTTTTTAGTATCTTGCGCTCGCTGTCAGTATCTCCCGCACGATGTCAGCCTCTCTCACGCACGTTTTTAGTATCTTGCGCTCGCTGTCAGTATCTCCCGTATGCGGTCAGTATCTCTCATGCACGTTTTTAGTATCTTGCGCTCGCTGTCAGTATCTCCCGCACGATGTCAGCCTCTCTCACGCACGTTTTTAGTATCTTACGCTCGCTATCAGTATCTCCCGCATGCTGTCAGCATCTCTCTCGCACGTTTTTAGTATCTTGCGCTCGCAGTCAGTATCTCCCGCATGCTGTCAGCATCTCTCATGCACGTTTTTAGTATCTTGCGCCCGCTGTCAGTATCTCCCGTATGCGGTCAGCATCTCTCACGCACGTTTTTAGTATCTTGCGCTCGCTGTCAGTATCTCCCGCATGCGGGCAGCATCTCCTACGCACGTTTTTAGTATCTTGCGTTCGCTGTCAGCATCTCTCTCGCACGTTTTTAGTATCTTGCGCTCGCTGTCAGTATCTCCCGCATGGTGTCAGCATCTCTCATGCACCTTTTTAGTATCTTGCGTTCGCTGTCAGCATCTCTCTCGCACGTTTTTAGTATCTTGCGCTCGCTGTCAGTATCTCCCGCATGCTGTCAGCATCTCTCATGCACCTTTTTAGTATCTTGCGTTCGCTGTCAGCATCTCTCTCGCACGTTTTTAGTATCTTGCGCTCGCTGTCAGTATCTCCCGCATGCTGTCAGCATCTCTCATGCACGTTTTTAGTATCTTGCGCCCGCTGTCAGTATCTCCCGTATGCGGTCAGCATCTCTCACGCACGTTTTTAGTATCTTGCGCTCGCTGTCAGTATCTCCCGCATGCGGGCAGCATCTCCTACGCACGTTTTTAGTATCTTGCGTTCGCTGTCAGCATCTCTCTCGCACGTTTTTAGTATCTTGCGCTCGCTGTCAGTATCTCCCGCATGGTGTCAGCATCTCTCATGCACCTTTTTAGTATCTTGCGTTCGCTGTCAGCATCTCTCCCGCACGTTTTTAGTATCTTGCGCTCGCTGTCAGCATCTCTCACGCACGTTTTTAGTATCTTGCGCTCGCAGTCAGTATCTCCCGCATGCGGTCAGCATCTCCTACGCACGTTTTTAGTATCTTACGCTCGCTGTCAGTATCTCCCGCATGCGGTCAGCATCTCTCACGCACGTTTTTAGTATCTTGCGCTCGCTGTCAGTATCTCCCGTATGCGGTCAGTATCTCTCATGCACGTTTTTAGTATCTTACGCTCGCTATCAGTATCTCCCGCATGCTGTCAGCATCTCTCACGCACCGTTTTAGTATCTTGCACTCGCTGTCAGTATCTCCCGCATGCGGGCAGCATCTCCTACGCACGTTTTTAGTATCTTGCGCTCGCTGTCAGTATCTCCCGCATGCGGGCAGCATCTCTCCCGCACGTTTTTAGTATCTTGCGTTCGCTGTCAGCATCTCTCATGCACGTTTTTAGTATCTTGCGCCCGCTGTCAGTATCTCCCGTATGCGGTCAGCATCTCCTACGCACGTTTTTAGTATCTTGCGCTCGCTGTCAGCATCTCTCACGCACGTTTTTAGTATCTTGCGCCCGCTGTCAGTATCTCCCGTATGCGGTCAGCATCTCTCACGCACGTTTTTAGTATCTTACGCTCGCTGTCAGTATCTCCCGCATGCTGTCAGCATCTCTCACGCACGTTTTTAGTATCTTACGCTCGCTGTCAGTATCTCCCACATGCTGTCAGCATCTCTCACGCACGTTTTTAGTATCTTGCGCTCGCTGTCAGTATCTCCCGCATGCGGTCAGAATCTCTCACGCACGTTTTTAGTATCTTACGCTTGCTGTCAGTATCTCCCACATGCTGTCAGCATCTCTCACGCACATTTTTAGTATCTTACGCTCGCTGTCAGTATCTCCCACATGCTGTCAGCATCTCTCACGCACGTTTTTAGTATCTTGCTCTCGCTGTCAGTATCTCCCACATGCTGTCAGAATCTCTCACGCACGTTTTTAGTATCTTACGCTCGCTGTCAGTATCTCCCGCATGCTGTCAGAATCTCTCTCGCACCTTTTTAGTATCTTGCTCTCGCTGTCAGTATCTCCCGCATGCTGTCAGAATCTCTCACGCACGTTTTTAGTATCTTACGCTCGCTGTCAGTATCTCCCGCATGCGGTCAGAATCTCTCTCGCACCTTTTTAGTATCTTGCTCTCGCTGTCAGTATCTCTCGCATGCTGTCAGAATCTCTCACGCACCGTTTTAGTATCTTGCGCTCACTGTCAGTATCTCCCGCATGCTGTCAGCATCTCTCACGCACCGTTTTAGTATCTTGCGCTCGCTGTCAGTATCTCCCGCATGCCGTCAGCATCTCTCACGCACCGTTTTAGTATCTTGCACTCGCTGTCAGTATCTCCCGCATGCGGTCAGCATATCTCTCGCACGTTTTTAGTATCTTGCGCTCGCAGTCAGTATCTCCCGCATGCTGTCAGCATCTCTCTCGCACGTTTTTAGTATCTTGCGCTCGCTGTCAGTATCTCCCGCATGCTGTCAGCATCTCTCTCGCACGTTTTTAGTATCTTCCGCTCGCTGTCAGTATCTCCCGCATGCGGTCAGCATCTCTCTCGCACGTTTTTAGTATCTTGCGCTCGCTGTCAGTATCTCCCGCATGCGGTCAGCATCTCTCTCGCACGTTTTTAGTATCTTGCTCTCGCTGTCAGTATCTCCCGCATGCTGTCAGCATCTCTCTCGCACATTTTTAGTATCTTGCGCTCGCTGTCAGTATCTCCCGCATGCTGTCAGCATCTCTCACGCACGTTTTTAGTATCTTGCGCTCGCTGTCAGTATCTCCCGCATGCTGTCAGCATCTCTCACACACCTTTTTAGTATCTTACGCTCGCTGTCAGTATCTCCCACATGCTGTCAGCATCTCTCTCGCACGTTTTTAGTATCTTGCGCTCGCTGTCAGTATGTCCCGCATGCCGTCAGCATCTCTCACGCACCGTTTTAGTATCTTGCGCTCACTGTCCGTATCTCTCGCATGCTGTCAGCATCTCTCACGCACGTTTGTAGTATCTTGCGCTCGCTGTCAGTATCTCCCGCATGCGGTCAGCATCTCTCACGCACGTTTTTAGTATCTTGCGCTCACTGTCAGAACCTCTCGCATGCTGTCAGCATCTCTCATGCACCTTTTTAGTATCTTGCGCTCGCTGTCAGTATCTCCCGCATGCTATCAGAATCTCTCACGCACGTTTTTAGTATCTTGCGCTCGCTGTCAGTATCTCCCGCATGCTGTCAGCATCTCTTACGCACGTTTTTAGTATCTTGCGCTCGCTGTCAGTATCTCCCGCACGCTATCAGCATCTCTCACGCACCGTTTTAGTATCTTGCACTCGCTGTCAGTATCTCCCGCATGCTGTCAGAATCTCTCTCGCACCTTTTTAGTATCTTGCACTCGCTGTCAGTATCTCCCGCATGCGGTCAGCATCTCTCACGCACGTTTTTAGTATCTTGCGCTCGCTGTCAGTATCTCCCGCATGCTGTCAGCATCTCTCTCGCACCTTTTTAGTATCTTGCTCTCGTTGTCAGTATCTCCCACATGCTGTCAGCATCTCTCACGCACCGTTTTAGTATCTTGCCCTCGCTGTCAGTATCTCCCGCATGCTGTCAGCATCTCTCACGCACCGTTTTAGTATCTTGCGCTCGCTGTCAGTATCTCCCGCATGCTGTCAGCATCTCTCACGCACCGTTTTAGTATCTTGCTCTCGCTGTCAGTATCTCCCGCATGCTGTCAGCATCTCTCACGCAGCGTTTTAGTATCTTGCGCTCGCAGTCAGTATCTCCCGCATGCTGTCAGCATCTCTCACGCACGTTTTTAGTATCTTGCGCTCGCTGTCAGTATCTCCCACATGCTGTCAGCATCTCTCACACACCTTTTTAGTATCTTGCGCTCACTGTCAGTATCTCCCACATGCTGTCAGCATCTCTCACGCACCGTTTTAGTATCTTGCACTGGCTGTCAGTATCTCCCGCACGCTGTTAGCCTCTCTCACGCACCGTTTTAGTATCTTGCACTCGCTGTCAGTATCTCCCGCATGCTGTCAGAATCTCTCATGCACCTTTTTAGTATCTTGCGCTCGCTGTCAGTATCTCCCGCATGCGGGCAGCATCTCTCCCGCACGTTTTTAGTATCTTGCGCTCGCTGTCAGTATCTCCCGCATGCGGGCAGCATCTCTCCCGCACGTTTTTAGTATCTTGCGTTCGCTGTCAGCATCTCTCTCGCACGTTTTTAGTATCTTGCGCTCGCTGTCAGTATCTCCCGCATGCGGGCAGCATCTCTCCCGCACGTTTTTAGTATCTTGCGCTCGCAGTCAGTATCTCCCGCATGCTGTCAGCATCTTCTACGCACCTTTTTAGTATCTTGCGTTCGGTGTCTGTATCTCCCGCATGCGGTCAGCATCTCTCACGCACGTTTTTAGTATCTTGCGCTCGCTGTCAGTATCTCCCGCACGCTGTCAGCCTCTCTCACGCACGTTTTTAGTATCTTGCGCTCGCTGTCAGTATCTCCCGTATGCGGTCAGTATCTCTCATGCACCTTTTTAGTATCTTACGCTCGCTATCAGTATCTCCCGCATGCTGTCAGAATCTCTCACGCACCGTTTTAGTATCTTACGCCCGCTGTCAGTATCTCCCGCATGCTGTCAGCGTCTCTCATGCACGTTTTTAGTATCTTGCTCTCGCTGTCAGTATCTCCTGCATGCTGTCAGCATCTCTCACGCACGTTTTTAGTATCTTACGCCCGCTGTCAGTATCTCCCGCATGCTGTCAGCGTCTCTCATGCACGTTTTTAGTATCTTACGCTCGCTATCAGTATCTCCCGCATGCTGTCAGATCTCTCACGCACCGTTTTAGTATCTTGCACTCACTATCAGTATCTCCCGCATGCTGTCAGCATCTCTCACGCACCGTTTTAGTATCTTGCACTTGCTGTCAGTATCTCCCGCATGCGGTCAGCATCTCTCACGCACCGTTTTAGTATCTTGCGCTCGCTGTCAGTATCTCCCGCATGCGGGCAGCATCTCCTACGCACGTTTTTAGTATCTTGCGCTCGCTGTCAGCATCTCTCTCGCACGTTTTTAGTATCTTGCGCTCACTGTCAGTATCTCCCGCATGCGGGCAGCATCTCTCCCGCACGTTTTTAGTATCTTGCGTTCGCTGTCAGCATCTCTCTCGCACGTTTTACTATCTTGCGCTCGCTGTCAGTATCTCCCGCATGCGGGCAGCATCTCTCCCGCACCTTTTTAGTATCTTGCGCTCGCAGTCAGTATCTCCCACATGCTGTCAGCATCTCTCACGCACCGTTTTAGTATCTTGCACTCGCTGTCAGTATCTCCCGCATGCGGGCAGCATCTCTCCCGCACGTTTTTAGTATCTTGCGTTCGCTGTCAGCATCTCTCTCGCACGTTTTACTATCTTGCGCTCGCTGTCAGTATCTCCCGCATGCGGGCAGCATCTCTCCCGCACCGTTTTAGTATCTTGCACTCGCTGTCAGTATCTCCCACATGCTGTCAGCATCTCTCACGCACCGTTTTAGTATCTTGCACTCGCTGTCAGTATCTCCCGCATGCGGGCAGCATCTCTCCCGCACGTTTTTAGTATCTTGCGTTCGCTGTCAGTATCTCCCGCATGCTGTCAGAATCTCTCATGCAACTTTTTAGTATCTTGCGCTCGCTGTCAGTATCTCCCGCATGCGGGCAGCATCTCTCCCGCACGTTTTTAGTATCTTGCGTTCGCTGTCAGTATCTCCCGCATGCTGTCAGAATCTCTCATGCAACTTTTTAGTATCTTGCGCTCGCTGTCAGTATCTCCCGCATGCGGGCAGCATCTCTCCCGCACGTTTTTAGTATCTTGCGTTCGCTGTCAGCATCTCTCTCGCACGTTTTTAGTATCTTGCGCTCGCTGTCAGTATCTCCCGCATGCGGGCAGCATCTCTCCCGCACGTTTTTAGTATCTTGCGCTCGCAGTCAGTATCTCCCGCATGCTGTCAGCATCTCTCTCGCACCTTTTTAGTATCTTGCGTTCGGTGTCTGTATCTCCCGCACGCTGTCAGCATCTCTCCCGCACGTTTTTAGTATCTTGCGCTCGCTGTCAGCATCTCTCACGCACGTTTTTAGTATCTTGCGCTCGCTGTCAGCATCTCTCACGCACGTTTTTAGTATCTTGCGCTCGCTCTCAGTATCTCCCGCATGCGGTCAGCATCTCTCACGCACGTTTTTAGTATCTTGCGCTCGCAGTCAGTATCTCCCGCATGCGGTCAGCATCTCCTACGCACGTTTATAGTATCTTACGCTCGCTGTCAGTATCTCCCGCATGCGGTCAGCATCTCTCACGCACGTTTTTAGTATCTTGCGCTCGCTGTCAGTATCTCCCGCACGATGTCAGCCTCTCTCACGCACGTTTTTAGTATCTTGCGCTCGCTGTCAGTATCTCCCGTATGCGGTCAGTATCTCTCATGCACGTTTTTAGTATCTTGCGCTCGCTGTCAGTATCTCCCGCACGATGTCAGCCTCTCTCACGCACGTTTTTAGTATCTTACGCTCGCTATCAGTATCTCCCGCATGCTGTCAGAATCTCTCACGCACCGTTTTAGTATCTTGCACTCGCTGTCAGTATCTCCCGCATGCGGGCAGCATCTCCTACGCACGTTTTTAGTATCTTGCGTTCGCTGTCAGCATCTCTCTCGCACGTTTTTAGTATCTTACGCTCGCTGTTAGTATCTCCCGCATGCGGGCAGCATCTCTCCCGCACGTTTTTAGTATCTTGCGTTCGCTGTCAGCATCTCTCTCGCACGTTTTCTTATCTTGCGCTCGCTTTCAATATCTCCCGCATGCGGGCAGCATCTCTCCCGCACGTTTTTAGTATCTTGCGTTCGCTGTCAGCATCTCTCTCGCACGTTTTTAGTATCTTGCGCTCGCAGTCAGTATCTCCCGCATGCTGTCAGCATCTCTCATGCACGTTTTTAGTATCTTGCGCCCGCTGTCAGTATCTCCCGTATGCGGTCAGCATCTCTCACGCACGTTTTTAGTATCTTGCGCTCGCTGTCAGTATCTCCCGCATGCGGGCAGCATCTCCTACGCACGTTTTTAGTATCTTGCGTTCGCTGTCAGCATCTCTCTCGCACGTTTTTAGTATCTTGCGCTCGCTGTCAGTATCTCCCGCATGGTGTCAGCATCTCTCATGCACCTTTTTAGTATCTTGCGTTCGCTGTCAGCATCTCTCTCGCACGTTTTTAGTATCTTGCGCTCGCTGTCAGTATCTCCCGCATGCTGTCAGCATCTCTCATGCACGTTTTTAGTATCTTGCGCCCGCTGTCAGTATCTCCCGTATGCGGTCAGCATCTCTCACGCACGTTTTTAGTATCTTGCGCTCGCTGTCAGTATCTCCCGCATGCGGGCAGCATCTCCTACGCACGTTTTTAGTATCTTGCGTTCGCTGTCAGCATCTCTCTCGCACGTTTTTAGTATCTTGCGCTCGCTGTCAGTATCTCCCGCATGGTGTCAGCATCTCTCATGCACCTTTTTAGTATCTTGCGTTCGCTGTCAGCATCTCTCCCGCACGTTTTTAGTATCTTGCGCTCGCTGTCAGCATCTCTCACGCACGTTTTTAGTATCTTGCGCTCGCAGTCAGTATCTCCCGCATGCGGTCAGCATCTCCTACGCACGTTTTTAGTATCTTACGCTCGCTGTCAGTATCTCCCGCATGCGGTCAGCATCTCTCACGCACGTTTTTAGTATCTTGCGCTCGCTGTCAGTATCTCCCGTATGCGGTCAGTATCTCTCATGCACGTTTTTAGTATCTTACGCTCGCTATCAGTATCTCCCGCATGCTGTCAGCATCTCTCACGCACCGTTTTAGTATCTTGCACTCGCTGTCAGTATCTCCCGCATGCGGGCAGCATCTCCTACGCACGTTTTTAGTATCTTGCGCTCGCTGTCAGTATCTCCCGCATGCGGGCAGCATCTCTCCCGCACGTTTTTAGTATCTTGCGTTCGCTGTCAGCATCTCTCTCGCACGTTTTATTATCTTGCGCTCGCTTTCAGCATCACCCGTATGCGGTCAGCATCTCTCATGCACGTTTTTAGTATCTTGCGCCCGCTGTCAGTATCTCCCGTATGCGGTCAGCATCTCCTACGCACGTTTTTAGTATCTTGCGCTCGCTGTCAGCATCTCTCACGCACGTTTTTAGTATCTTGCGCCCGCTGTCAGTATCTCCCGTATGCGGTCAGCATCTCTCACGCACGTTTTTAGTATCTTACGCTCGCTGTCAGTATCTCCCGCATGCTGTCAGCATCTCTCACGCACGTTTTTAGTATCTTACGCTCGCTGTCAGTATCTCCCACATGCTGTCAGCATCTCTCACGCACGTTTTTAGTATCTTGCGCTCGCTGTCAGTATCTCCCGCATGCGGTCAGAATCTCTCACGCACGTTTTTAGTATCTTACGCTTGCTGTCAGTATCTCCCACATGCTGTCAGCATCTCTCACGCACATTTTTAGTATCTTACGCTCGCTGTCAGTATCTCCCACATGCTGTCAGCATCTCTCACGCACGTTTTTAGTATCTTGCTCTCGCTGTCAGTATCTCCCACATGCTGTCAGAATCTCTCACGCACGTTTTTAGTATCTTACGCTCGCTGTCAGTATCTCCCGCATGCTGTCAGAATCTCTCTCGCACCTTTTTAGTATCTTGCTCTCGCTGTCAGTATCTCCCGCATGCTGTCAGAATCTCTCACGCACGTTTTTAGTATCTTACGCTCGCTGTCAGTATCTCCCGCATGCGGTCAGAATCTCTCTCGCACCTTTTTAGTATCTTGCTCTCGCTGTCAGTATCTCTCGCATGCTGTCAGAATCTCTCACGCACCGTTTTAGTATCTTGCGCTCACTGTCAGTATCTCCCGCATGCTGTCAGCATCTCTCACGCACCGTTTTAGTATCTTGCGCTCGCTGTCAGTATCTCCCGCATGCCGTCAGCATCTCTCACGCACCGTTTTAGTATCTTGCACTCGCTGTCAGTATCTCCCGCATGCGGTCAGCATATCTCTCGCACGTTTTTAGTATCTTGCGCTCGCAGTCAGTATCTCCCGCTGTCTTACCTGCTCAAGATTTTGGCAATTTTTTAACCTCATTAACATACCCGTTAAGCACACAGTCTGAGGTAAGACAAATATAAAACACAAGTTTATTTACTCTTTAGTATATGTAAGTAAAATAGTTAATTAACATATAGGCATTGAGATCACATGGGTAACAAAGTTAAGCATCAATACGTCACCGGATATTGTAGCATCACTCCGCAATCGGGGGATCTCCAGGTACGATTGGCAAGAGGATCCGGGAGTACGCCGGTACGTCTAACGGCCACAAGATGAGTCCCGACTCTTCCCTGAAGATCACTGCTATTTATGCCGTTCTTACACTACGTGGCATATCTGCTTCTGCGCAGTTATGGGTATATACGTCATTCTAATATGGCTATTCAGGTTCTAGACATGCGTAGTAGATGATTGGCAACACAATATATTGAATATTTTGTCCATGAAGTTATCACATCTGTGTTATATTATGAGTCATTCTTGCTGTCTTACCATATATGTCGATAATATTCTGCATTGAGCAGAATATTCAGACAGGTCATTAGTTCATTGAAGTTCTGGTTAACTCATACGGCAACTAGTTATTTGATTACACAATCATCCAGTTCAATCGTATCCCATACGTGTCACAATCGGTCCTTAATCATTCACTATTTGCCGTATGATACCATTAAAACTTTTGGTTTTCTACAGAATACCTTATATGCCATGAAACAATTCCATAGCGATAAAAGTATTACAACTATGGCCAATACCAAAACAGGATGTATTAGCCAATTAAGAGTGGTTTGTGCAGATGATGAATAACCCATAAAGATGTCATACCAATGGTGTGACGTGGCATCAGCAATAGCCGATCCCATCTTTACAATTTTGCCAGCTATTACAGTAGTACTTACAATATGCGTTGCCAAAGATCTATTAAGCAATTTAATATGTTGCTGTACTTCTTCTGTGTCTTCTAACAACTTTTTGAATTTGGTCAAATTTAGATCCCAATTTGACACATTTAAAGGCAGTGGTTGCCAATTGACAGCCACTGTCTTGTCTTGTTCGGGTAATAACACAAAGGTCTCATTTTCCCAAACAAGTGCAGATACGTTTCGCAAGCATCCTGAAAATGGGACAACCATCCCAGGTACAACAGGATGATTACTTGCCAAACATACCTCCTGTGGGGCTATTTCAACCATCATCTTAAAAGTGAGTGGCAGCACAGTCCATTCACATACATTGATCGTATTTTGTAATAAGCATGGTTCATAAACAGCCGATTGGACCTTGCATATGGTCCCTTCTAATGTATCATCACACAATGATAAATCATGAGTTCTATTTTGGTCATCAATGTAAATCCCGTTAAATCTAGGTACCCAGAAATGCATATCTTCTGGAACACCTATAAGTAAGGGGAGAACTACAAACTTACACATCACATTCTTTTTAGTAACATTGTATATGAATATGGTCCCTTTACATAATATATCATTGCAAACCATTTTCTGCGCCTCCAACTGTATCCAATCAGTCTCCGTTATAGTCTGATTGAACACGGTCCTCCACACCTGCTCATTGCCAGTCATGAGCATAGTTTGAAGTGTGTTCTTTTGTTGTTGCTGATAAATGGTCTGCAAGGTACATATTGACCAATTAACATAGTTAGATATGTTAGAATTTATTTCATATGAAAACCTATTAGATGCATCTTGGAAATCAAGCATTATTGTGTCCACATCCGTTTGCATACTAAAGGGCTGCCATATAGTGGGCATCCAGTTAGCCTGCAATGTGAGCACATCTTTAATACCACTTCCCGCGTTATGCATTCGATTAGCTAAAGTCTCTATATCAAAACCATTAATAGTCCCAGAAAGCGCTCCGTAGCCTCCGAGTAAGGTATCATACCAAGCTCGACGGGAACGCTTGGTAGGACAAGTCCTTGAGGGTGGAAACTGCACGGAGGCTTGTATAACAGTCTTTTGAGCATCTCGTCCCACCATGCGACAGGTGGATGGAACCCTTTTTATATGTCCAGGATCTATTTTAGAAGCATTAATGTTCACGAATACCAGGAACTGGCCCCACATGGCCCGATTCTCGATCTCCGTTGCATTCCCACACGTAATTACTTCTGTCTCATTTAAGGGAAATGAAAACTGCACTCCCGTATTTGTACAATTCTGAACATATTGTATCACCAGGGAGTAATTGAGATATGGCAACTCTTTTGGTCTCTGACAGCAGGACACTTTCACAAGTGACGTAATGTTTATTTGTCCCGTTGCCTTATGCAATGCATATGAAGGACGGTAAGTCGAACTTATATGCGATAATGGATTTCCACTCCAGATAGTCCCATCAAAGGTAATATTCACGATATAACATTTCTGGTTGGCTTCACAAGTGAAGTTGTCTTGCTTCCTGGTTCGGGTTGAATTCCTCCAGCCCCACGAATAATCATTCCTTCCGGTGTCATTGACGCGGATCCCTGGCGTCCACGCATCACCTACTGCGAACACCGAACACATGACGCCAAGGATTCCAAAAATGATTATGTGATTCTAGAGAAGGCAAGGAAACAAGCATTATTCCCGCAAATAGCACTTTTCTTGTGGGACATATTCCCATTTCTCTACTCCGGGTCGCATAATAAGCAAAGTTCGATCTTTCCCCACAGCAATAACTTCTGCCGGGGAGGGCGGTCCTTGGTGATTCTGAACCCATATTTTGGCCCCTACATTAGTAACATCAGTTGAGCCAAAACCTTTATCTCCTCTTACAGTAAGTTCAGTGGGGGCCACCCCTTCTTCCACTTGTGTCAGATACACTGGTATTAATAGCAGCTGTGCCATGCGCTCCTTTTTCCCTATTATCAGAGGATCTGTTCCTAAATTTATCATGATTACTTTAATTTCCCCCTGATAATCTGCATCTATGACTCCCCCTAGGACTACTGCACTTCTCAGAGCAAAACTTGATCTAGTGGCTATCTGCCCGAAGTGATTCTCCGGGATCTTGCATCCTATCCCTGTGGGAATAGTACTCACCTTTCCCGGGGCTATCACCACCGTATCAAGAGCGTATAGATCCAACCCTGCAGCGGCAGGAGTGGCTCTATAAGGTGCCTGCGCATCTGGATTAATTTTCCAGTATAAGATTGTCTCTACCTTAGCTACATCTATACTGAGATTGGGTGTTAGCATGCGCATTAAGGGTGTCATAGAATCAGTGATGGGCCTGTTGTTGATAATCTGTAAAGCAGCAGTCAGATTATCTCTCCATTGACCATATTTGTCGGTCTCAGTGAGCTTCTTCAGGGTAGATTTTAATAACCCATTCATTCGTTCCACCAGGCCCGCGGCCTGTGGATAGTAGGGCATATGATATACCCATTCTATGTTGTTTTTACTGGCATACTCTTTTACCTGATTTCCGGTAAAATGTGAACCATTGTCTGTCTGGATCTGCAGGGGAGTCCCATAATACTGGGTAATAACTTCCAGAGTACGTAAAGTACTCCATTGTGTTGCTGTTTTACATGGGAATCCCACCATCAGACCTGAGAATGTATCTACTGCTGTACAAATATACTTACATCCTCTGCTCTCAGGGAGGGGCCCTACAAAATCCATCTGCCAAATCTGCGCTGGCAACTGGCCTCTCCCTATGTGTCCCATTACTGTATGAGGCACTTCTCGTTTTTGCACATGTTGACATACTGGACATTGCGCGATTACTTGTTTGATCATGTCCACCGTCAATGGGATACCTCTTTCTTGTGCCCACCTGTAAGTGGCCTTCTCTCCCAAGTGTCCACTTTTTTGGTGAGCCCAAACAGCTGTACCTTGAAGCCATGCTTCCTTTTCCTTGTCAGGTTCTTGTATGGCAACAGAAATCGATGCTGCCGCATCTGCTTGAGAATTAAATAAACGTTCCAATGAGTCAAGAGGGACATGAGCATCAACATGAAACACTGTACTTTTGGTACTCCTAATGAATTCCTCTATGTCTTGCCAAAGCTCTTTCCCCCACAATTCCTTACCATGAATGTTCCAGTCGTTCTTCTTCCATCCCATGATCCAAGTGGCCAAACCATTGGCAACTGACCATGAGTCCGTATACAAATGACATTCTTGCCCTTGTTCCTGCTTCAGAGCTAAGAATACTGCACAAAGTTCTGCATATTGACTACTCTTACCTTCTCCTTCCATGACCAACGTCTTGTCTAATTTTGGATTAAAGGCTACACTTTTCCATCTACGTCTTCCACTGATATACTTGGCCGAACCATCCGTGAACCAAGCATGCTCTTTTTGGGAGTCTGTCAACTCAGAGTAAGGTATTCCCCACTTTACTGGGGATTCCTCCATTTGCGCTACTGGTGTAACCTGACCATCTGGAGGGATATCAGCTATCTTTTCATGCAGGGCAGCTATCCCCCCTTCACCTTTTTTCGCTCTTTCCGAGATGTACCATTTCCACTTAATGATACTCTGCTCCTGGGCATGTCCTATCCGATTGGACTTTGGATTAGATAATACCCAACTCATGATGGGTATTTGCGGCCTTAGAAGGACTATGTGTCCTGTCGTCAATTGTTCAGTATCCACCAGGGCCCAATAACATGCCAACAGCTGTTGCTCCAGTGGAGTGTATTTTTCTCCTGCATCTGGTAATTTTCGATTCCAGAAGCCCAGTGGCACTCTTTTGCCCCCTTGCTTCTGCCACAATGACCAGTTTGCATACATATGCTGAACTGATACATGAAGTTCTATCTCACCATCTTGTAAGGGCCATAAATCTACGGCCTGTTGTATGGCTTCTTTTACTGCTTCAAATGCAACCTGTTGCTCTTCTCCCCACGTGAACTCGTACTTCTTGCGAGTCACCTTGTAAAGAGGAGCAAGAAGCTGCCCCAGATGCGGAATGTGTTGTCTCCAGAATCCAAACAATCCTATGTAGGATTGTGTTTCCTTCTTGTCTTTCGGAGTGGGAAAATTTAAGATTTTCTGCCTTGCCTTAGGGAGAATCTCCCTATGGCCCTTATTCCATTGAATTCCTAAGAATTTCACCGTCTGAGAGGGGCCCTGCACCTTGCTATCATTTATTTCCCATCCTTTTTCTCGCAAATGATGCAACAGTCTGTCCAATTGTTTCTTTACAGATTGTTCATCCGGTCCCTGAATCATTATATCATCAATATAATGTGAAAACTGCATTTCTGATGGTAAATCAAACTCATCCAAATGTTCTGCCACCGTCCGGTGACAGATGGTTGGACTATGTATCCAACCTTGTGGCAATCGAGTGAACGTATATTGACGTCCTTGCCACGTAAAGGCAAACTGATCTTGTGCCTTTTCTTCTATTGGAATTGTGAAGAACGCTTGTGCGATATCAATCACAGCGTACCATTGTCCACTGTGACTTTGAATCTGCTCCACAATTGTAATGGTGTCTGGGACAGCTGCCGTCAAGGGAGGTGTTTGTTTATTCAACTCCCTGTAATCGACAGTCATCCTCCAAGACCCATCACTTTTCTTCACAGGCCATACCGGATTGTTCCATGCTGTGGTTGCAGGCCTCACAACCCCAGCATCGACCAAATCCTTAATGGTTTCTCCTATTTCCTTGTGACCTCCAGGAATTCTGTATTGCTTCATAGCAACCAGTTTTCCTGCAGGAGGGATGTGTACGGGTGGCATTTTGACCTTTCCCACCGTAACTGGACAAGCTTTTATCCCTATTTTCCTTACGCCAAAGGCAAACTTACCATCTTCGAGGTGTAGTGTCAATCCTTTCAGAATATCTATGCCAATGATATATTCCGGAATAGGTACTACTAACACCGTGTATTTACGTAAGGGCAAATTGCCCAATTTCAAAGTTACCTGTGTCTGTACTCCTTCGGTAACTTTTCCTCCCAATCCTGAAATATTAACTTTTGGACCTTTAAACTTTTTGGGATTTCCATAAATCAGAGTAGCCTCCGCCCCTGTATCTACTAAAGCTGGGACCCTTTGGACATTACCCCCTTTCCAATGTATGGCTAGCGGGACATAGGGTCTGTCATCCCGCCTAACCCAGACAGGGGCTTGGCTTGCTACCTATGCGGAATCAGAATCTGATTCCTCCAGGAGCGGAGCAGATGGCTTCATATGGTCCTGCACTTGGCTAGCTACCATTGCAGCCATCTCCTTCCATGGATAGATCTTTTGAAAATCCTCCCATTCTAATTTCTTAGGTTCTAAATTAGTGACCTGCTTCTCTCTCTTTTTAGAAGCTTTTGGGGCCACTGAATCTTCCCTTTTATCCACCTTTTTGTTGGATAATACCTTCTGTTTATAAAGACGCCACAAATCACCTGTATCTTTTCCATCAATGGCGTCCTTGGAGACTCCAGCTTTCAGGAGAGCCTGAAACATATCTCTACGAGATACCCTTGGCACTCCTGAATCACCAGTCCCCTGGGAACTAGGATTCCTAGACCTATCACGATCTGTTCGCTTTTCCTCTCTATCCCAGTTTCCCATATCTTGCAATTCCCGCATTCTAGCCACGACCGCAGACATTGGCTCATTAGTCATGGATAGAAGTAGGGTCATCATCACGGCTTTATAAGCCGAAGGTGCAGTCTTAATTAAACGATTTCTAACTCCTGCTGTCAGCCGAGTCTCCAAATAATCTTCCATATGCTCGATGATAATTAATGAGACCCTCATAGCTTCCTCCTTCAACCTTTCAATGCCATCCCTGATAGTGTACCAAGGTTTGTCATTGATTGGAATGTCTGCCTCTGTTGGGAATTTATTAAGAAACCCATTGGTTACTATATTAAACAGGGAAATAGCACTTTCTCCTTGATGATTAGGAAAATATTCTCTAAAATTTCTACTGATTACTGGATCTCTAGTTAGAGTAACAAATCTCATTGCATCTTTTGGATCCAACATTACCCCAGTCGCCCCGTGCTCAAATAGACGGACCAACCATGGTATGTCAGATTCCCCAGGCCTTTGCCTAAATCTACTCAGTATATCATCAACTTCTGACTGAGAAAAATCCTCTAGGGTAAGCCTGGTGCGCCTATGTGGCACCAATTCTTCTTGCACCAACAGTCTCCCATCGGCATCGTACATATAGTTTCCCTGATCGTCATACCTGGGCAACCTTTGCCCATCATGACCTACGATAGGCTGGGTATCGGGTCCATATTCAGTAGTTTCCTTCCTTCTGCTAATGGGCTGGGCACGTTTTAAAGCAGGTGGATCAATTATTGGATTGGGTGGGTCTTCCCAATCCCCCTTATGCCAGTCCTCCTCCCCCGAAGAAGATGAGGAATCCCATAAGTCTCCATCCCACTTATCTGGGTCCCAGTTCACAGAAGCAGAAGCTATAGCTTTCGATACCTTTCGCTTATCAACTTTACCTTTACGCCCCTTATATTTATTCTGAGCAACTTTTACAACAGCCTTTTCTGCAATATTCTGGTAATGTTCTATTTTTTCCTTTATCAGCCTTTGGTTACATTCCAACACCACTCTCTTTCCTTCAGATTCTACTAACTTTTGTTCCGTCTGATTAAGTTTTCTTATTAGTTGGGACTTCTTCTTATGGATATTCCTATAGGCTGAGGCCAATACCCAATTTCTCCTACCCAACTGAACTGCGTCACCTGCCTTGGCAGGGGTCTCCTCGAGTACCTTAACGACATCGAGGGGCTCTGAATCTTTTAGCTTACTATCCCATGATTCTGCAAGCCCACTATGCATCAACTCCTGAGCTAATATATCATAGGGACCCTCGGACCAGCCGGGGATGTCTATTTTCTGAACGATTTTAGTTTTATCTTTCTTGGTTCTTTTTCTAAACATATTGTTGTCTTATTGGCAAAATGCCAATTGGTGAAACTTTTTGCGCAGAGTTCCCCCTTACAGAACTCACAAAATTTTGGCAACTTGCCAATTGGTGAAACTTTGCACAGAGGTCCCCTTTACTGCGAGAAACCACCCTGCAAATTGGCACCAATTTCCCAAGTCCTGTCTCAAAGTTACAGAACTCCGAAAGTTTTGGCAACGTGCCAATTTGGTGAAACTCTGCACAGAGTTCCCCTTTACAAAATTTTGGCAACGTGCCAATCTGGTGAAACTTTGCACAGAGGTCCCCTTTACGGCGAGGCACCACCCTGCAAACTGGCACCGATTTCCCGAGTCCTGCCTCAAAGTTACAGAACTCCGAAAATTTTGGCAACGTGCCAATTTGGTGAAACTCTGCACAGAGTTCCCCTTTACAAAATTTTGGCAACGTGCCAATCTGGTGAAACTTTGCACAGAGGTCCCCTTTACGGCGAGGCACCACCCTGCAAACTGGCACCGATTTCCCGAGTCCTGCCTCAAAGTTACAGAACTCTGAAAATTTTGGCAACGTGCCAATTGGTGAAATTTTGCACAGTGGTCCCCTTTACTGCTAGACACCACCGTGCAAACTGGCACCAATCTCCCAAGTCCTGCTTCAAAGTTACAGAACTTATAATATTTTGGCAGTATGCCAATGGGTTCAACAAGGACTACTTACTGCAACTATCAATTTGTATTTACTATTATTACTCTATCACCTATCAAAGCAAAGTTATAACCATTTGAACCCCTTGGCAATGGGCCAAAAATCTAATATGGCGACAGCAACCCCCCCGTGCACTGAGAAGCACTGTCACAATACCAAATTATACAGTAATATAACCTTACCAAAGACAACAATATCCTGCCAGACTACGCCAATTTATGTCTTACCTGCTCAAGATTTTGGCAATTTTTTAACCTCATTAACATACCCGTTAAGCACACAGTCTGAGGTAAGACAAATATAAAACACAAGTTTATTTACTCTTTAGTATATGTAAGTAAAATAGTTAATTAACATATAGGCATTGAGATCACATGGGTAACAAAGTTAAGCATCAATACGTCACCGGATATTGTAGCATCACTCCGCAATCGGGGGATCTCCAGGTACGATTGGCAAGAGGATCCGGGAGTACGCCGGTACGTCTAACGGCCACAAGATGAGTCCCGACTCTTCCCTGAAGATCACTGCTATTTATGCCGTTCTTACACTACGTGGCATATCTGCTTCTGCGCAGTTATGGGTATATACGTCATTCTAATATGGCTATTCAGGTTCTAGACATGCGTAGTAGATGATTGGCAACACAATATATTGAATATTTTGTCCATGAAGTTATCACATCTGTGTTATATTATGAGTCATTCTTGCTGTCTTACCATATATGTCGATAATATTCTGCATTGAGCAGAATATTCAGACAGGTCATTAGTTCATTGAAGTTCTGGTTAACTCATACGGCAACTAGTTATTTGATTACACAATCATCCAGTTCAATCGTATCCCATACGTGTCACACCCGCATGCTGTCAGCATCTCTCTCGCACGTTTTTAGTATCTTGCGCTCGCTGTCAGTATCTCCCGCATGCTGTCAGCATCTCTCTCGCACGTTTTTAGTATCTTCCGCTCGCTGTCAGTATCTCCCGCATGCGGTCAGCATCTCTCTCGCACGTTTTTAGTATCTTGCGCTCGCTGTCAGTATCTCCCGCATGCGGTCAGCATCTCTCTCGCACGTTTTTAGTATCTTGCTCTCGCTGTCAGTATCTCCCGCATGCTGTCAGCATCTCTCTCGCACATTTTTAGTATCTTGCGCTCGCTGTCAGTATCTCCCGCATGCTGTCAGCATCTCTCACGCACGTTTTTAGTATCTTGCGCTCGCTGTCAGTATCTCCCGCATGCTGTCAGCATCTCTCACACACCTTTTTAGTATCTTACGCTCGCTGTCAGTATCTCCCACATGCTGTCAGCATCTCTCTCGCACGTTTTTAGTATCTTGCGCTCGCTGTCAGTATGTCCCGCATGCCGTCAGCATCTCTCACGCACCGTTTTAGTATCTTGCGCTCACTGTCCGTATCTCTCGCATGCTGTCAGCATCTCTCACGCACCGTTTTAGTATCTTGCGCTCGCTGTCAGTATCTCCCGCATGCGGTCAGCATCTCTCACGCACCGTTTTAGTATCTTGCGCTCGCTGTCAGTATCTCCCGCATGCCGTCAGCATCTCTCACGCACCGTTTTAGTATCTTGCGCTCGCTGTCAGTATCTCCCGCATGCGGTCAGCATCTCTCTCGCACGTTTTTAGTATCTTGCGCTCGCAGTCAGTATCTCCCGCATGCGGTCAGCATCTCTCTCGCACGTTTTTAGTATCTTGCGCTCGCTGTCAGTATCTCCCACATGCTGTCAGCATCTCTCACACACCTTTTTAGTATCTTGCGCTCGCTGTCAGTATCTCCCTCATGCTGTCAGCATCTCTCACGCACCGTTTTAGTATCTTGCACTCACTGTCAGTATCTCCCGCATGCTGTCAGAATCTCTCATGCACCTTTTTAGTATCTTGCGCTCGCTGTCAGTATCTCCCGCATGCCGTCAGCATCTCTATCGCACGTTTTTAGTATCTTGCGCTCGGTCAGTATCTCCCGCATGCTGTCAGCATCTCTCACGCACGTTTTTAGTATCTTGCGCTCGGTCAGTATCTCCCGCATGCTGTCAGCATCTCTCACGCACGTTTTTAGTATCTTGCGCTCGCTGTCAGTATCTCCCTCATGCTGTCAGCATCTGTCACGCACGTTTTTAGTATCTTACGCTCGCTGTCAGTATCTCCCGCACGCTGTCAGCATCTCCCGCACGCTGTCAGCATCTGTCACGCACGTTTTTAGTATCTTGCGCTCGCTGTCAGTATCTCCCTCATGCTGTCAGCATCTCTCACGCACGTTTTTAGTATCTTGCGCTCGCTGTCAGTATCTCCCGCATGCTGTCAGCATCTCTCTCGCACGTTTTTAGTATCTTGCACTCGCTGTCAGTATCTCCCGCATGCTGTCAGCATCTCTCACGCACGTTTTTAGTATCTTGCGCTCGCTGTCAGTATCTCCCGCATGCGGTCAGCATCTCTCATGCACCTTTTTAGTATCTTGCGCTCGCTGTCAGTATCTCCCGCATGCTGTCAGAATCTCTCACGCACGTTTTTAGTATCTTACGCTCGCTGTCAGTATCTCCCGCATGCGGTCAGCATCTCTCTCGCACGTTTTTAGTATCTTGCGCTCGCTGTCAGTATCTCCCACATGCTGTCAGCATCTCTCACACACCTTTTTAGTACCTTGCGCTCGCTGTCAGTATCTCCCTCATGCTGTCAGCATCTCTCACGCACCGTTTTAGTATCTTGCTCTCGCTGTCAGTTTCTCCCGCATGCTGTCAGCATCTCTCACGCACCGTTTTAGTATCTTGCTCTCGCTGTCAGTATCTCCCGCATGCGGTCAGCATCTCTCACACACGTTTTTAGTATCTTGCGCTCGCTGTCAGTATCTCCCGCATGCGGTCAGCATCTCTCATGCACCGTTTTAGTATCTTGCGCTCGCTGTCAGTATCTCCCGCATGCTGTCAGCATCTCTCCCGCACGTTTTTAGTATCTTGCGTTCGCTGTCAGCATCTCTCTCGCACGTTTTTAGTATCTTGCGCTCGCTGTTAGTATCTCCCGCATGCGGTCAGCATCTCTCATGCACCTTTTTAGTATCTTGCGCTCGCTGTTAGTATCTCCCGCATGCGGTCAGCATCTCTCACACACGTTTTTAGTATCTTGCGCTCGCTGTCAGTATCTCCCGCATGCTGTCAGCATCTCTCCCGCACGTTTTTAGTATCTTGCGTTCGCTGTCAGCATCTCTCTCGCACGTTTTTAGTATCTTGCGCTCGCTGTTAGTATCTCCCGCATGCTGTCAGCATCTCTCCCGCACGTTTTTAGTATCTTGCGTTCGCTGTCAGCATCTCTCTCGCACGTTTTTAGTATCTTGCGCTCGCTGTTAGTATCTCCCGCATGCGGTCAGCATCTCTCATGCACCTTTTTAGTATCTTGCGCTCGCTGTTAGTATCTCCCGCATGCGGTCAGCATCTCTCACACACGTTTTTAGTATCTTGCGCTCGCTGTCAGTATCTCCCGCATGCTGTCAGAATCTCTCACGCACCGTTTTAGTATCTTGCGCTCGCTGTTAGTATCTCCAGCATGCGGTCAGCATCTCTCACGCACCGTTTTAGTATCTTACGCTCGCTGTCAGTATCTCCCGCATGCTGTCAGAATCTCTCACGCACCGTTTTAGTATCTTGCGCTCGCTGTCAGTATCTCCCGCATGCTGTCAGCATCTCTCACGCACCGTTTTAGTATCTTGCGCTCGCTGTCAGTATCTCCCTCATGCTGTCAGCATCTCTCTCGCACGTTTTTAGTATCTTATGCTCGCAGTCAGTATCTCCCGCATGCTGTCAGCATCTCTCTCGCACGTTTTTAGTATCTTACGCTCGCTGTTAGTATCTCCCGCATGCGGTCAGCATCTCTCACGCACCTTTTTAGTATCTTGCTCTCGCTGTCAGTATCTCCCGCATGCTGTCAGCATCTCTCACGCACGTTTTTAGTATCTTGCGCTCGCTGTTAGTATCTCCCGCATGCGGTCAGCATCTCTCACGCACGTTTTTAGTATCTTGCGCTCGCCGTCAGTATCTCCCGCATGCGGTCAGCATCTCTCGCGCACCGTTTTAGTAACTTGCGCTCACTGTCAGTATCTCTCGCATGCTGTCAGCATCTCTCACGCACCGTTTTAGTATTTTGCGCTCGCTGTCAGTATCTCCCGCATGCCGTCAGCATCTCTCACGCACCGTTTTAGTATCTTGCGCTCGCTGTCAGTATCTCCCGCATGCGGTCAGCATCTCTCTCGCACGTTTTTAGTATCTTGCGCTCGCTGTCAGTATCTCCCGCATGCGGTCAGCATATCTCTCGCACGTTTTTAGTATCTTGCGCTCGCAGTCAGTATCTCCCGCATGCTGTCAGCATCTCTCTCGCACGTTTTTAGTATCTTGCGCTCGCTGTCAGTATCTCCCGCATGCGGTCAGCATATCTCTCGCACGTTTTTAGTATCTTGCGCTCGCAGTCAGTATCTCCCGTATGCGGTCAGCATCTCTCATGCACCTTTTTAGTATCTTGCTCTCGCTGTCAGTATCTCCCGCATGCCGTCAGCATCTCTCACGCACCGTTTTTAGTATCTTGCGCTCGCTGTCAGTATCTCCCGCATGCTGTCAGCATCTCTCACGCACGTTTTTAGTATCTTGCGCTCGCTGTCAGTATCTCCCGCATGCGGTCAGCATCTCTCACGCACCGTTTTAGTATCTTGCGCTCGCTGTCAGTATCTCCCGCATGCTGTCAGCATCTCTCACACACGTTTTTAGTATCTTGCGCTCGCTGTCAGTATCTCCCGCATGCTGTCAGCATCTCTCACGCACGTTTTTAGTATCTTACGCTCGCTGTTAGTATCTCCCGCATGCGGTCAGCATCTCTCACGCACGTTTTTAGTATCTTGCGCTCGCTGTCAGTATCTCCCGCATGCTGTCAGAATCTCTCACGCACGTTTTTAGTATCTTACGCTCGCTGTTAGTATCTCCCGCATGCGGTCAGCATCTCTCACGCACGTTTTTAGTATCTTGCGCTCGCTGTCAGTATCTCCCGCATGCGGTCAGCATCTCTCGCGCACCGTTTTAGTATCTTGCGCTCACTGTCAGTATCTCTCGCATGCTGTCAGCATCTCTCACGCACCGTTTTAGTATTTTGCGCTCGCTGTCAGTATCTCCCGCATGCCGTCAGCATCTCTCACGCACCGTTTTAGTATCTTGCACTCGCTGTCAGTATCTCCCGCATGCTGTCAGCATCTCTCTCGCACGTTTTTAGTATCTTGCGCTCGCTGTCAGTATCTCCCGCATGCCGTCAGCATATCTCTCGCACGTTTTAGTATCTTGCGCTCGCTGTCAGTATCTCCCGTATGCGGTCAGCATCTCTCATGCACCTTTTTAGTATCTTGCTCTCGCTGTCAGTATCTCCCGCATGCTGTCAGCATCTCTCATGCACCTTTTTAGTATCTTGCGCTCGCAGTCAGTATCTCCCGCATGCCGTCAGCATCTCTCACGCACCGTTTTAGTATCTTGCACTCGCTGTCAGTATCTCCCGCATGCGGTCAGCATCTCTCTCGCACGTTTTTAGTATCTTGCGCTCGCTGTCAGTATCTCCCGCATGCCATCAGCATATCTCTCGCACGTTTTAGTATCTTGCGCTCGCTGTCAGTATCTCCCGTATGCGGTCAGCATCTCTCTCGCACGTTTTTAGTACCTTGCGTTCGCTGTCAGTATCTCCCGCATGCGGTCAGCATCTCTCTCGCACGTTTTTAGTATCTTGCTCTCGCTGTCAGTATCTCCCTCGCACGTTTTTAGTATCTTGCGCTCGCTGTCAGTATCTCCCGCATGCTGTCAGCATCTCTCTCGCACGTTTTTAGTATCTTGCGCTCGCTGTCAGTATCTCCCGTATGCGCTCAGCATCTCTCATGCACCTTTTTAGTATCTTGCTCTCGCTGTCAGTATCTCCCGCATGCGGTCAGCATCTCTCACGCACGTTTTTAGTATCTTGCGCTCGCTGTCAGTATCTCCCGCATGCTGTCAGCATCTCTCACGCACGTTTTTAGTATCTTGCGCTCGCTGTCAGTATCTCCCGCATGCTGTCAGCATCTCTCACGCACCGTTTTAGTATCTTGCGCTCGCTGTCAGTATCTCCCGCATGCCGTCAGCATCTCTCACGCACCGTTTTAGTATCTTGCGCTCGCGGTCAGTATCTCCCGCATGCGGTCAGCATCTCTCTCGCACGTTTTTAGTATCTTGCGCTCGCAGTCAGTATCTCTCGCATGCGGTCAGCATCTCTCTCGCACGTTTTTAGTATCTTGCACTCGCTGTCAGTATCTCCCGCATGCTGTCAGAATCTCTCATGCACCTTTTTAGTATCTTGCGCTCGCTGTCAGTATCTCCCTCATGCTGTCAGCATCTCTCTCGCACGTTTTTAGTATCTTGCGCTCGCAGTCAGTATCTCCCGCATGCGGGCAGCATCTCTCCCGCACGTTTTTAGTATCTTGCGCTCGCTGTCAGTATCTCCCACATGCTGTCAGCATCTCTCACGCACCGTTTTAGTATCTTGCGCTCGCTGTCAGTATCTCCCGCATGCTGTCAGCATCTCTCACGCACCGTTTTAGTATCTTGCGCTCGCTGTCAGTATCTCCCGCATGCTGTCAGCATCTCTCACGCACCGTTTTAGTATCTTGCGCTCGCTGTCAGTATCTCCCGCATGCTGTCCGCATCTCTCACGCACGTTTTTAGTATCTTGCGCTCGCTGTCAGTATCTCCCGCATGCTGTCAGCATCTCTCATGCACCTTTTTAGTATCTTGCGCTCGCTGTCAGTATCTCCCGCATGCGGGCAGCATCTCTCACGCATGTTTTTAGTATCTTGCGCTCGCTGTCAGTATCTCCCACATGCTGTCAGCATCTCTCACACACCTTTTTAGTATCTTGCGCTCGCTGCCAGTATCTCCCTCATGCTGTCAGAATCTCTCATGCACCTATTTAGTATCTTGCGCTCGCTGTCAGTATCTCTCTCGCACGTTTTTAGTATCTTGCACTCGCTGTCAGTATCTCCCGCATGCTGTCAGAATCTCTCATGCACCTTTTTAGTATCTTGCGCTCGCTGTCAGCATCTCTCTCGCACGTTTTAGTATCTTGCGCTCGCTGTCAGTATCTCCCGCATGCTGTCAGCATCTCTCTCGCACGTTTTTAGTATCTTGCGCTCGCTGTCAGTATCTCCCGCATGCTGTCAGCATCTCTCATGCACCTTTTTAGTATCTTGCGCTCGCTGTCAGTATCTCCCACATGCTGTCAGCATCTCTCACACACCTTTTTAGTATCTTGCGCTCGCTGTCAGTATCTCCCGCATGCTGTCAGCATCTCTCATGCACGTTTTTAGTATCTTGCGCTCGCTGTCAGTATCTCCCACATGCTGTCAGCATCTCTCACACACCTTTTTAGTATCTTGCTCTCGCTGTCAGTATCTCCCTCATGCTGTCAGAATCTCTCATGCACCTATTTAGTATCTTGCGCTCGCTGTCAGTATCTCCCGCATGCTGTCAGCATCTCTCTCGCACGTTTTTAGTATCTTGCGCTCACTGTCAGTATCTCCCGCATGCTGTCAGCATCTCTCTCGCACGTTTTTAGTATCTTGCGCTCGCTGTCAGTATCTCCCGCATGCTGTCAGAATCTCTCATGCATCTTTTTAGTATCTTGCGTTCGCTGTCAGCATCTCTCTCGCACGTTTTTAGTATCTTGCGCTCGCTGTCAGTATCTCTCTCGCACGTTTTTAGTATCTTGCGCTCGCTGTCAGTATCTCCCGCATGCTGTCAGGATCTCTCTCGCACGTTTTTAGTATCTTGCGCTCGCTGTCAGTATCTCCCGCATGCGGTCAGCATCTCTCACGCAGCGTTTTAGTATCTTGCGCTCGCTGTCAGTATCTCCCGCATGCTGTCAGCATCTCTCTCGCACGTTTTTAGTATCTTGCTCTCGCTGTCAGTATCTCCCGCATGCGGTCAGCATGTCTCTCGCACATTTTTAGTATCTTGCGCTCGCTGTCAGTATCTCCCGCACGCTGTCAGCCTCTCTCTCGCACGTTTTTAGTATCTTGCTCTCGCTGTCAGTATCTCCCGCATGCTGTCAGCATCTCTCACGCACGTTTTTAGTATCTTGCGCTCGCTGTCAGTATCTCCCTCATGCTGTCAACATCTCTCACGCACGTTTTTAGTATCTTGCGCTCGCTCTCAGTATCTCCCGCATGCTGTCAGCATCTCTCACGCACCGTTTTAGTATCTTGCACTCGCTGTCAGTATCTCCCGCATGCGGTCAGCATCTCTCATGCACCTTTTTAGTATCTTGCTCTCGTTGTCAGTATCTCCCGCATGCCGTCAGCATATCTCTCGCACCTTTTTAGTATCTTGCTCTCGCTGTCAGTATCTCCCGCATGCTGTCAGCATCTCTCACGCACGTTTTTAGTATCTTGCGCTCGCTGTCAGTATCTCCCGTATGCGGTCAGCATCTCTCACACACGTTTTTAGTATCTTACGCTCGCTGTTAGTATCTCCCGCATGCGGTCAGCATCTCTCACGCACGTTTTTAGTATCTTGCGCTCGCTGTCAGTATCTCCCGCATGCGGTCAGCATCTCTCGCGCACCGTTTTAGTATCTTGCGCTCACTGTCAGTATCTCTCGCATGCGGTCAGCATCTCTCTCGCACGTTTTTAGTATCTTGCGCTCGCTGTCAGTATCTCCCGCATGCCGTCAGCATCTCTCACGCACCGTTTTAGTATCTTGCACTCGCTGTCAGTATCTCCCGCATGCGGTCAGCATCTCTCTCGCACGTTTTTAGTATCTTGCGCTCGCTGTCAGTATCTCCCGCATGCGGTCAGCATATCTCTCGCACGTTTTTAGTATCTTGCGCTCGCAGTCAGTATCTCCCGCATGCTGTCAGCATCTCTCTCGCACGTTTTTAGTATCTTGCGCTCGCTGTCAGTATCTCCCGCATGCGGTCAGCATATCTCTCGCACGTTTTTAGTATCTTGCGCTCGCAGTCAGTATCTCCCGTATGCGGTCAGCATCTCTCATGCACCTTTTTAGTATCTTGCTCTCGCTGTCAGTATCTCCCGCATGCCGTCAGCATCTCTCACGCACGTTTTTAGTATCTTGCGCTCGCTGTCAGTATCTCCCGCATGCGGTCAGCATCTCTCACGCACCGTTTTAGTATCTTGCGCTCGCTGTCAGTATCTCCCGCATGCTGTCAGCATCTCTCTCGCACGTTTTTAGTATCTTGCGCTCGCTGTCAGTATCTCCCGCATGCTGTCAGCATCTCTCACGCACGTTTTTAGTATCTTACGCTCGCTGTTAGTATCTCCCGCATGCGGTCAGCATCTCTCACGCACGTTTTTAGTATCTTGCGCTCGCTGTCAGTATCTCCCGCATGCTGTCAGAATCTCTCACGCACGTTTTTAGTATCTTGCGCTCGCTGTCAGTATCTCCCGCATGCGGTCAGCATCTCTCGCGCACCGTTTTAGTATCTTGCGCTCACTGTCAGTATCTCTCGCATGCTGTCAGCATCTCTCACGCACCTTTTTAGTATTTTGCGCTCGCTGTCAGTATCTCCCGCATGCCGTCAGCATCTCTCACGCACCGTTTTAGTATCTTGCGCTCGCTGTCAGTATCTCCCGCATGCCGTCAGCATATCTCTCGCACGTTTTAGTATCTTGCGCTCGCTGTCAGTATCTCCCGTATGCTGTCAGCATCTCTCATGCACCTTTTTAGTATCTTGCGCTCGCAGTCAGTATCTCCCGCATGCCGTCAGCATCTCTCACGCACCGTTTTAGTATCTTGCACTCGCTGTCAGTATCTCCCGCATGCGGTCAGCATCTCTCTCGCACGTTTTTAGTACCTTGCGTTCGCTGTCAGTATCTCCCGCATGCGGTCAGCATCTCTCTCGCACGTTTTTAGTATCTTGCTCTCGCTGTCAGTATCTCCCTCGCACGTTTTTAGTATCTTACGCTCGCTGTCAGTATCTCCCGCATGCTGTCAGCATCTCTCTCGCACGTTTTTAGTATCTTGCGCTCGCTGTCAGTATCTCCCGTATGCGCTCAGCATCTCTCATGCACCTTTTTAGTATCTTGCTCTCGCTGTCAGTATCTCCCGCATGCGGTCAGCATCTCTCACGCACGTTTTTAGTATCTTGCGCTCGCTGTCAGTATCTCCCGCATGCTGTCAGCATCTCTCACGCACGTTTTTAGTATCTTGCGCTCGCTGTCAGTATCTCCCGCATGCTGTCAGCATCTCTCACGCACCGTTTTAGTATCTTGCGCTCGCTGTCAGTATCTCCCGCATGCCGTCAGCATCTCTCACGCACCGTTTTAGTATCTTGCGCTCGCTGTCAGTATCTCCCGCATGCGGTCAGCATCTCTCTCGCACGTTTTTAGTATCTTGCGCTCGCAGTCAGTATCTCTCGCATGCGGTCAGCATCTCTCTCGCACGTTTTTAGTATCTTGCGCTCGCAGTCAGTATCTCCCGCATGCTGTCAGCATCTCTCACGCACCGTTTTAGTATCTTGCACTCGCTGTCAGTATCTCCCGCATGCTGTCAGAATCTCTCACGCACGTTTTTAGTATCTTGCGCTCGCAGTCAGTATCTCCCGCATGCGGGCAGCATCTCTCCCGCACGTTTTTAGTATCTTGCGCTCGCTGTCAGTATCTCCCACATGCTGTCAGCATCTCTCACGCACCGTTTTAGTATCTTGCGCTCGCTGTCAGTATCTCCCGCATGCTGTCAGCATCTCTCACGCACCGTTTTAGTATCTTGCGCTCGCTGTCAGTATCTCCCGCATGCTGTCAGCATCTCTCACGCACCGTTTTAGTATCTTGCGCTCGCTGTCAGTATCTCCCGCATGCTGTCCGCATCTCTCACGCACGTTTTTAGTATCTTGCGCTCGCTGTCAGTATCTCCCGCATGCTGTCAGCATCTCTCATGCACCTTTTTAGTATCTTGCGCTCGCTGTAAGTATCTCCCGCATGCGGGCAGCATCTCTCACGCACGTTTTTAGTATCTTGCGCTCGCTGTCAGTATCTCCCACATGCTGTCAGCATCTCTCACACACCTTTTTAGTATCTTGCGCTCGCTGTCAGTTTCTCCCGCATGCTGTCAGAATCTCTCATGCACCTATTTAGTATCTTGCGCTCGCTGTCAGTATCTCTCTCGCACGTTTTTAGTATCTTGCACTCGCTGTCAGTATCTCCCGCATGCTGTCAGAATCTCTCATGCACCTTTTTAGTATCTTGCGCTCGCTGTCAGCATCTCTCTCGCACGTTTTTAGTATCTTGCGCTCGCTGTCAGTATCTCCCGCATGCGGGCAGCATCTCTCACGCACGTTTTTAGTATCTTGCGCTCGCTGTCAGTATCTCCCACATGCTGTCAGCATCTCTCACACACCTTTTTAGTATCTTGCGCTCGCTGCCAGTATCTCCCTCATGCTGTCAGAATCTCTCATGCACCTATTTAGTATCTTGCGCTCGCTGTCAGTATCTCTCTCGCACGTTTTTAGTATCTTGCACTCGCTGTCAGTATCTCCCGCATGCTGTCAGAATCTCTCATGCACCTTTTTAGTATCTTGCGCTCGCTGTCAGCATCTCTCTCGCACGTTTTTAGTATCTTGCGCTCGCTGTCAGTATCTCCCACATGCTGTCAGCATCTCTCATGCACCTTTTTAGTATCTTGCGCTCGCTGTCAGTATCTCCCACATGCTGTCAGCATCTCTCACACACCTTTTTAGTATCTTGCGCTCGCTGTCAGTATCTCCCTCATGCTGTCAGAATCTCTCATGCACCTATTTAGTATCTTGCGCTCGCTGTCAGTATCTCCCGCATGCTGTCAGCATCTCTCTCGCACGTTTTTAGTATCTTGCGCTCGCTGTCAGTATCTCCCGCATGCTGTCAGCATCTCTCTCGCACGTTTTTAGTATCTTGCGCTCGCAGTCAGTATCTCCCGCATGCTGTCAGAATCTCTCATGTACCTTTTTAGTATCTTGCGTTCGCTGTCAGCATCTCTCTCGCACGTTTTTAGTATCTTGCGCTCGCTGTCAGTATCTCTCTCGCACGTTTTTAGTATCTTGCGCTCGCTGTCAGTATCTCCCGCATGCTGTCAGGATCTCTCTCGCACGTTTTTAGTATCTTGCGCTCGCTGTCAGTATCTCCCGCATGCGGTCAGCATCTCTCACGCAGCGTTTTAGTATCTTGCGCTCGCTGTCAGTATCTTCCGCATGCTGTCAGCATCTCTCTCGCACGTTTTTAGTATCTTGCTCTCGCTGTCAGTATCTCCCGCATGCGGTCAGCATGTCTCTCGCACATTTTTAGTATCTTGCGCTCGCTGTCAGTATCTCCCGCACGCTGTCAGCCTCTCTCTCGCACGTTTTTAGTATCTTGCTCTCGCTGTCAGTATCTCCCGCATGCTGTCAGCATCTCTCACGCACGTTTTTAGTATCTTGCGCTCGCTCTCAGTATCTCCCGCATGCGGTCAGCATCTCTCACGCACCGTTTTAGTATCTTGCGCTCGCTGTCCGCATCTCTCACGCACGTTTTTAGTATCTTGCGCTCGCTGTCAGTTTCTCCCGCATGCTGTCAGCATCTCTCATGCACCTTTTTAGTATCTTGCGCTCGCTGTCAGTTTCTCCCGCATGCTGTCAGCATCTCTCACACACCTTTTTAGTATCTTGCGCTCGCTGCCAGTATCTCCCTCATGCTGTCAGAATCTCTCATGCACCTATTTAGTATCTTGCGCTCGCTGTCAGTATCTCTCTCGCACGTTTTTAGTATCTTGCACTCGCTGTCAGTATCTCCCGCATGCTGTCAGAATCTCTCATGCACCTTTTTAGTATCTTGCGCTCGCTGTCAGCATCTCTCTCGCACGTTTTAGTATCTTGCGCTCGCTGTCAGTATCTCCCGCATGCTGTCAGCATCTCTCTCGCACGTTTTTAGTATCTTGCGCTCGCTGTCAGTATCTCCCGCATGCTGTCAGCATCTCTCATGCACCTTTTTAGTATCTTGCGCTCGCTGTCAGTATCTCCCACATGCTGTCAGCATCTCTCACACACCTTTTTAGTATCTTGCGCTCGCTGTCAGTATCTCCCGCATGCTGTCAGCATCTCTCATGCACCTTTTTAGTATCTTGCGCTCGCTGTCAGTATCTCCCTCATGCTGTCAGAATCTCTCATGCACCTATTTAGTATCTTGCGCTCGCTGTCAGTATCTCCCGCATGCTGTCAGCATCTCTCTCGCACGTTTTTAGTATCTTGCGCTCGCTGTCAGTATCTCCCGCATGCTGTCAGCATCTCTCTCGCACGTTTTTAGTATCTTGCGCTCGCTGTCAGTATCTCCCGCATGCTGTCAGAATCTCTCATGCATCTTTTTAGTATCTTGCGTTCGCTGTCAGTATCTCTCTCGCACGTTTTTAGTATCTTGCGCTCGCTGTCAGTATCTCTCTCGCACGTTTTTAGTATCTTGCGCTCGCTGTCAGTATCTCCCTCATGCTGTCAGGATCTCTCTCGCACGTTTTTAGTATCTTGCGCTCGCTGTCAGTATCTCCCGCATGCGGTCAGCATCTCTCACGCAGCGTTTTAGTATCTTGCGCTCGCTGTCAGTATCTCCCGCATGCTGTCAGCATCTCTCTCGCACGTTTTTAGTATCTTGCGCTCGCTGTCAGTATCTCTCTCGCACGTTTTTAGTATCTTGCGCTCGCTGTCAGTATCTCCCTCATGCTGTCAGGATCTCTCTCGCACGTTTTTAGTATCTTGCGCTCGCTGTCAGTATCTCCCGCATGCGGTCAGCATCTCTCACGCAGCGTTTTAGTATCTTGCGCTCGCTGTCAGTATCTCCCGCATGCTGTCAGCATCTCTCTCGCACGTTTTTAGTATCTTGCGCTCGCTCTCAGTATCTCCCGCATGCTGTCAGCATCTCTCACGCACCGTTTTAGTATCTTGCACTCGCTGTCAGTATCTCCCGCATGCGGTCAGCATCTCTCATGCACCTTTTTAGTATCTTGCTCTCGTTGTCAGTATCTCCCGCATGCCGTCAGCATATCTCTCGCACCTTTTTAGTATCTTGCTCTCGCTGTCAGTATCTCCCGCATGCTGTCAGCATCTCTCACGCACGTTTTTAGTATCTTGCGCTCGCAGTCAGTATCTCCCGCATGCCGTCAGCATATCTCTCGCACCTTTTTAGTATCTTGCTCTCGCTGTCAGTATCTCCCGCATGCTGTCAGCATCTCTCACGCACGTTTTTAGTATCTTGCGCTCGCTGTCAGTATCTCCCGTATGCGGTCAGCATCTCTCACACACGTTTTTAGTATCTTACGCTCGCTGTTAGTATCTCCCGCATGCGGTCAGCATCTCTCACGCACGTTTTTAGTATCTTGCGCTCGCTGTCAGTATCTCCCGCATGCGGTCAGCATCTCTCGCGCACCGTTTTAGTATCTTGCGCTCACTGTCAGTATCTCTCGCATGCGGTCAGCATCTCTCTCACACGTTTTTAGTATCTTGCGCTCGCTGTCAGTATCTCCCGCATGCCGTCAGCATCTCTCACGCACCGTTTTAGTATCTTGCACTCGCTGTCAGTATCTCCCGCATGCGGTCAGCATCTCTCTCGCACGTTTTTAGTATCTTGCGCTCGCTGTCAGTATCTCCCGCATGCGGTCAGCATATCTCTCGCACGTTTTTAGTATCTTGCGCTCGCAGTCAGTATCTCCCGCATGCTGTCAGCATCTCTCTCGCACGTTTTTAGTATCTTGCGCTCGCTGTCAGTATCTCCCGCATGCGGTCAGCATATCTCTCGCACGTTTTTAGTATCTTGCGCTCGCAGTCAGTATCTCCCGTATGCGGTCAGCATCTCTCATGCACCTTTTTAGTATCTTGCTCTCGCTGTCAGTATCTCCCGCATGCCGTCAGCATCTCTCACGCACCGTTTTTAGTATCTTGCGCTCGCTGTCAGTATCTCCCGCATGCTGTCAGCATCTCTCACGCACGTTTTTAGTATCTTGCGCTCGCTGTCAGTATCTCCCGCATGCGGTCAGCATCTCTCACGCACCGTTTTAGTATCTTGCGCTCGCTGTCAGTATCTCCCGCATGCTGTCAGCATCTCTCTCGCACGTTTTTAGTATCTTGCGCTCGCTGTCAGTATCTCCCGCATGCTGTCAGCATCTCTCACGCACGTTTTTAGTATCTTACGCTCGCTGTTAGTATCTCCCGCATGCGGTCAGCATCTCTCACGCACGTTTTTAGTATCTTGCGCTCGCTGCCAGTATCTCCCGCATGCTGTCAGAATCTCTCACGCACGTTTTTAGTATCTTGCGCTCGCTGTCAGTATCTCCCGCATGCGGTCAGCATCTCTCGCGCACCGTTTTAGTATCTTGCGCTCACTGTCAGTATCTCTCGCATGCTGTCAGCATCTCTCACGCACCTTTTTAGTATTTTGCGCTCGCTGTCAGTATCTCCCGCATGCCGTCAGCATCTCTCACGCACCGTTTTAGTATCTTGCGCTCGCTGTCAGTATCTCCCGCATGCGGTCAGCATCTCTCTCGCACGTTTTTAGTATCTTGCGCTCGCTGTCAGTATCTCCCGTATGCCGTCAGCATCTCTCACGCACCGTTTTAGTATCTTGCACTCGCTGTCAGTATCTCCCGCATGCGGTCAGCATCTCTCTCGCACGTTTTTAGTACCTTGCGTTCGCTGTCAGTATCTCCCGCATGCGGTCAGCATCTCTCTCGCACGTTTTTAGTATCTTGCTCTCGCTGTCAGTATCTCCCTCGCACGTTTTTAGTATCTTACGCTCGCTGTCAGTATCTCCCGCATGCTGTCAGCATCTCTCTCGCACGTTTTTAGTATCTTGCGCTCGCTGTCAGTATCTCCCGTATGCGCTCAGCATCTCTCATGCACCTTTTTAGTATCTTGCTCTCGCTGTCAGTATCTCCCGCATGCGGTCAGCATCTCTCACGCACGTTTTTAGTATCTTGCGCTCGCTGTCAGTATCTCCCGCATGCTGTCAGCATCTCTCACGCACGTTTTTAGTATCTTGCGCTCGCTGTCAGTATCTCCCGCATGCTGTCAGCATCTCTCACGCACCGTTTTAGTATCTTGCGCTCGCTGTCAGTATCTCCCGCATGCCGTCAGCATCTCTCACGCACCGTTTTAGTATCTTGCGCTCGCTGTCAGTATCTCCCGCATGCGGTCAGCATCTCTCTCGCACGTTTTTAGTATCTTGCGCTCGCAGTCAGTATCTCTCGCATGCGGTCAGCATCTCTCTCGCACGTTTTTAGTATCTTGCGCTCGCAGTCAGTATCTCCCGCATGCTGTCAGCATCTCTCACGCACCGTTTTAGTATCTTGCACTCGCTGTCAGTATCTCCCGCATGCTGTCAGAATCTCTCACGCACGTTTTTAGTATCTTGCGCTCGCAGTCAGTATCTCCCGCATGCGGGCAGCATCTCTCCCGCACGTTTTTAGTATCTTGCGCTCGCTGTCAGTATCTCCCGCATGCTGTCAGCATCTCTCACGCACGTTTTTAGTATCTTGCGCTCGCTGTCAGTATCTCCCGCATGCTGTCAGCATCTCTCACGCACCGTTTTAGTATCTTGCGCTCGCTGTCAGTATCTCCCGCATGCCGTCAGCATCTCTCACGCACCGTTTTAGTATCTTGCGCTCGCTGTCAGTATCTCCCGCATGCGGTCAGCATCTCTCTCGCACGTTTTTAGTATCTTGCGCTCGCAGTCAGTATCTCTCGCATGCGGTCAGCATCTCTCTCGCACGTTTTTAGTATCTTGCGCTCGCAGTCAGTATCTCCCGCATGCTGTCAGCATCTCTCACGCACCGTTTTAGTATCTTGCACTCGCTGTCAGTATCTCCCGCATGCTGTCAGAATCTCTCACGCACGTTTTTAGTATCTTGCGCTCGCAGTCAGTATCTCCCGCATGCGGGCAGCATCTCTCCCGCACGTTTTTAGTATCTTGCTCTCGCTGTCAGTATCTCCCGCATGCTGTCAGCATCTCTCTCGCACGTTTTTAGTATCTTGCGCTCGCTGTCAGTATCTCCCACATGCTGTCAGCATCTCTCACGCACCGTTTTAGTATCTTGCGCTCGCTGTCAGTATCTCCCGCATGCTGTCAGCATCTCTCACGCACCGTTTTAGTATCTTGCGCTCGCTGTCAGTATCTCCCGCATGCTGTCAGCATCTCTCACGCACCGTTTTAGTATCTTGCGCTCGCTGTCAGTATCTCCCGCATGCTGTCCGCATCTCTCACGCACGTTTTTAGTATCTTGCGCTCGCTGTCAGTATCTCCCGCATGCTGTCAGCATCTCTCATGCACCTTTTTAGTATCTTGCGCTCGCTGTAAGTATCTCCCGCATGCGGGCAGCATCTCTCACGCACGTTTTTAGTATCTTGCGCTCGCTGTCAGTATCTCCCACATGCTGTCAGCATCTCTCACACACCTTTTTAGTATCTTGCGCTCGCTGTCAGTTTCTCCCGCATGCTGTCAGAATCTCTCATGCACCTATTTAGTATCTTGCGCTCGCTGTCAGTATCTCTCTCGCACGTTTTTAGTATCTTGCACTCGCTGTCAGTATCTCCCGCATGCTGTCAGAATCTCTCATGCACCTTTTTAGTATCTTGCGCTCGCTGTCAGCATCTCTCTCGCACGTTTTTAGTATCTTGCGCTCGCTGTCAGTATCTCCCACATGCTGTCAGCATCTCTCACACACCTTTTTAGTATCTTGCGCTCGCTGTCAGTATCTCCCTCATGCTGTCAGAATCTCTCATGCACCTATTTAGTATCTTGCGCTCGCTGTCAGTATCTCCCGCATGCTGTCAGCATCTCTCTCGCACGTTTTTAGTATCTTGCGCTCGCTGTCAGTATCTCCCGCATGCTGTCAGCATCTCTCTCGCACGTTTTTAGTATCTTGCGCTCGCAGTCAGTATCTCCCGCATGCTGTCAGAATCTCTCATGCACCTTTTTAGTATCTTGCGTTCGCTGTCAGCATCTCTCTCGCACGTTTTTAGTATCTTGCGCTCGCTGTCAGTATCTCTCTCGCACGTTTTTAGTATCTTGCGCTCGCTGTCAGTATCTCCCGCATGCTGTCAGGATCTCTCTCGCACGTTTTTAGTATCTTGCGCTCGCTGTCAGTATCTCCCGCATGCGGTCAGCATCTCTCACGCAGCGTTTTAGTATCTTGCGCTCGCTGTCAGTATCTCCCGCATGCTGTCAGCATCTCTCTCGCACGTTTTTAGTATCTTGCTCTCGCTGTCAGTATCTCCCGCATGCGGTCAGCATGTCTCTCGCACATTTTTAGTATCTTGCGCTCGCTGTCAGTATCTCCCGCACGCTGTCAGCCTCTCTCTCGCACGTTTTTAGTATCTTGCTCTCGCTGTCAGTATCTCCCGCATGCTGTCAGCATCTCTCACGCACGTTTTTAGTATCTTGCGCTCGCTCTCAGTATCTCCCGCATGCGGTCAGCATCTCTCACGCACCGTTTTAGTATCTTGCGCTCGCTGTCCGCATCTCTCACGCACGTTTTTAGTATCTTGCGCTCGCTGTCAGTTTCTCCCGCATGCTGTCAGCATCTCTCATGCACCTTTTTAGTATCTTGCGCTCGCTGTCAGTTTCTCCCGCATGCTGTCAGCATCTCTCATGCACCTTTTTAGTATCTTGCGCTCGCTGTCCGCATCTCTCACGCACCTTTTTAGTATCTTGCGCTCGCTGTCAGTATCTCCCTCATGCTGTCAGCATCTCTCACGCAGCGTTTTAGTATCTTGCGCTCGCTGTCAGTATCTCCCGCATGCGGTCAGCATCTCTCACGCACCTTTTTAGTATCTTGCGCTCGCTGTCAGCATCTCCTACGCACCTTTTTAGTATCTTGCGTTCGCTGTCAGCATCTCTCTTGCACGTTTGTAGTATCTTGCGCTCGCTGTCAGTATCTCCCGCATGCGAGCAGCATCTCTCCCGCACGTTTTTAGTATCTTGCGCTCGCAGTCAGTATCTCCCGCATGCTGTCAGCATCTCCTACGCACCTTTTTAGTATCTTGCGCTCGCAGTCAGTATCTCTCGCATGCTGTCAGCATCTCCTACGCACCTTTTTAGTATCTTACGCTCGCTGTCAGTGTCTCCCGCATGCTGTCAGAATCTCTCACGCACCGTTTTAGTATCTTGCGCTCGCTGTTAGTATCTCCCGCATGCCGTCAGCATCTCTCACGCACCGTTTTAGTATCTTGCGCTCACTGTCAGTATCTCTCGCATGCTGTCAGCATCTCTCACGCACCGTATTAGTATCTTGCGCTCACTGTCAGTATCTCTCGCATGCTGTCAGCATCTCTCACGCACGTTTTTAGTATCTTGCGCTCGCTGTCAGTATCTCTCGCATGTTGTCAGCATCTCTCACGCACCGTTTTAGTATCTTGCGCTCACTGTCAGTATCTCTCGCATGCTGTCAGAATCTCTCACGCACCGTTTTAGTATCTTGCGCTCGCAGTCAGTATCTCCCTCATGCTGTCAGCATCTCTCACGCACCGTTTTTGTATCTTGCACTCGCTGTCAGTATCTCCCGCATGCGGTCAGCATCTCTCTCGCACCTTTTTAGTATCTTGCGCTCGCTGTCAGTATCTCCCTCATGCTGTCAGCATTTCTCCCGCACGTTTGTAGTATCTTGCGCTCGCTGTCAGTTTCTCCCGCATGCTATCAGTATCTCTTACGCACCTTTTTAGTATCTTGCGCTCGCAGTCAGTTTCTCCCGCATGCCGTCAGCATCTCTCCCGCACGTTTGTAGTATCTTGCGCTCACTGTTAGTATCTCCCGCATGCTGTCAGCATCTCTCACGCACCTTTTTAGTATTTTGCGCTCGCTGTCAGTATCTCCCGCATGCTGTCAGTATCTCTCACGCACCTTTTTAATATCTTGCGCTCACTGTTAGTATCTCCCGCATGCTTTCAGCATCTCTCACGCACCTTTTTAGTATTTTGCGCTCGCTGTCAGTATCTCCGGCATGCTGTCAGTATCTCTCACGCACCTTTTTAGTATCTTGCGCTCGCAGTCAGTATCTCCCGCATGCTGTCAGCATCTTTCACGCACGTTTTTAGTATCTTGCGCTCACTGTCAGTATCTCCCGCTTGCTGTCAGCATCTCTAACGCACGTTTTTAGTATCTTGCGCTCGCTGTCAGTATCTCCCGCATGCTGTCAGCATCTCTCTCGCACCTTTTGAGTATCTTGCGCTCGCCGTCAGTATCTCCCGCATGCTGTCAGCATCTCTCACGCACCGTTTTAGTATCTTGCGCTCGCTGTCAGTATCTCCCGCATGCTGTCAGCATCTCTCACGCACCGTTTTAGTATCTTGCGCTCGCTGTCAGTATCTCCCGCATGCCGTCAGCATCTCTCACGCACCTTTTTAGTATCTTGCGTTCGCTGTCAGCATCTCTCACGCACGTTTTTAGTATCTTACGCTCACTATCAGTATCTCCCGCATGCGCTCAGCATCTCTCACGCACGTGTTTAGTATCTTGCGCTCGCTGTCAGTATCTCTCGCATGCTGTCAGCATCACTCACGCACGTTTTTAGTATCTTGCGCTCGCTGTCAGTATCTCCCGCAAGCCGTCAGCATCTCTCACGCACGTTTATAGTATCTTGCGCTCGCTGTCAGTATCTCCCGCATGCTGTCAGTATCTCTCACGCACGTTTATAGTATCTTGCGCTCGCTCTCAGTATCTCCCGCATGCCGTCAGCATCTCTCACGCACGTTTTTAGTATCTTGCGCTCGCTGTCAGTATCTCCCGCATGCGGTCAGCATCTCTCTCGCACCTTTTTAGTATCTTGCTCTCGCTGTCAGTATCTCCCGCATGCCGTCAGCATCTCTCTCGCACCTTTTTAGTATCTTGCGCTCGCTGTCAGTATCTCCCTCATGCTGTCAGCATCTCTCTCGCACGTTTGTAGTATCTTGCGCTCGCTGTCAGTATCTCCCGCATGCCGTCAGCATTTCTCCCACACGTTTGTAGTATCTTGCGCTCACTGTTAGTATCTCCCGCATGCTGTCAGCATCTCTCACGCACGTTTTTAGTATCTTTCGCTCGCTGTCAGTATCTCCCGCATGCGGTCAGCATCTCTCACGCACCGTTTTAGTATCTTGCGCTCACTGTCCGTATCTCTCGCATGCTGTCAGCATCTCTCACGCACCGTTTTAGTATCTTGCGCTCGCTGTCAGTATCTCCCGCATGCGGTCAGCATCTCTCACGCACCGTTTTAGTATCTTGCGCTCACTGTCCGTATCTCTCGCATGCTGTCAGCATCTCTCACGCACGTTTTTAGTATCTTTCGCTCGCTGTCAGTATCTCCCGCATGCGGTCAGCATCTCTCACGCACCGTTTTAGTATCTTGCGCTCGCTGTCAGTATCTCCCGCATGCGGTCAGCATCTCTCACGCACGTTTTTAGTATCTTGCGCTCGCTGTCAGTATCTCCCGCATGCTGTCAGCATCTCTCACGCACGTTTTTAGTATCTTGCGCTCGCTGTCAGTATCTCCCGCATGCTGTCAGCATCTCTCACGCACGTTTTTAGTATCTTGCGCTCGCTGTCAGTATCTCCCGCATGCTGTCAGCATCTCTCACGCACGTTTTTAGTATCTTGCGCTCGCTGTCAGTATCTCCCGCATGCTGTCAGCATCTCTCACGCACGTTTTTAGTATCTTGCGCTCGCTGTCAGTATCTCCCGCATGCTGTCAGCATCTCTCACGCACGTTTTTAGTATCTTGCGCTCGCTGTCAGTATCTCCCGCATGCGGTCAGCATCTCTCACGCACGTTTTTAGTATCTTGCGCTCGCTGTCAGTATCTCCCGCATGCCGTCAGCATCTCTCTCGCACCTTTTTAGTATCTTGCGCTCGCTGTCAGTATCTCCCTCATGCTGTCAGCATCTCTCTCGCACGTTTGTAGTATCTTGCGCTCGCTGTCAGTATCTCCCGCATGCGGTCAGCATCTCTCACGCACCGTTTTTAGTATCTTACGCTCGCTGTTAGTATCTCCCGCATGCCGTCAGCATTTCTCCCACACGTTTGTAGTATCTTGCGCTCACTGTTAGTATCTCCCGCATGCTGTCAGCATCTCTCACGCACCTTTTTAGTATTTTGCGCTCGCTGTCAGTATCTCCCGCATGCTGTCAGTATCTCTCACGCACCTTTTTAATATCTTGCGCTCACTGTTAGTATCTCCCGCATGCTTTCAGCATCTCTCACGCACCTTTTTAGTATCTTGCGCTCGCTGTCAGTATCTCCCGCATGCCGTCAGCATATCTCTCGCACGTTTTAGTATCTTGCGCTCGCTGTCAGTATCTCCCGTATGCGCTCAGCATCTCTCACGCACCTTTTTAGTATCTTGCGCTCGCTGTCAGTATCTCCGGCATGCTGTCAGTATCTCTCACGCACTTTTTTAGTATCTTGCGCTCGCAGTCAGTATCTCCCGCATGCGGTCAGCATCTCTCACGCACCTTTTTAGTATCTTGCGCTCGCAGTCAGTATCTCCCGCATGCTGTCAGCATCTTTCACGCACGTTTTTAGTATCTTGCGCTCACTGTCAGTATCTCCCGCTTGCTGTCAGCATCTCTAACGCACGTTTTTAGTATCTTGCGCTCGCAGTCAGTATCTCCCGCATGCTGTCAGCATCTCTCTCGCACCTTTTGAGTATCTTGCGCTCGCCGTCAGTATCTCCCGCATGCTGTCAGCATCTCTCACGCACCGTTTTAGTATCTTGCGCTCGCTGTCAGTATCTCCCGCATGCCGTCAGCATCTCTCACGCACCTTTTTAGTATCTTGCGTTCGCTGTCAGCATCTCTCACGCACGTTTTTAGTATCTTACGCTCACTATCAGTATCTCCCGCATGCGCTCAGCATCTCTCACGCACGTGTTTAGTATCTTGCGCTCGCTGTCAGTATCTCTCGCATGCTGTCAGCATCTCTCACGCACGTTTTTAGTATCTTGCGCTCGCTGTCAGTATCTCTCGCATGCCGTCAGCATCTCTCACGCACGTTTATAGTATCTTGCGCTCGCTCTCAGTATCTCCCGCATGCCGTCAGCATCTCTCACGCACCTTTTTAGTATCTTGCGCTCGCAGTCAGTATCTCCCGCATGCTGTCAGCATCTCTCACGCACGTTTTTAGTATCTTGCGCTCGCTGTCAGTATCTCCCTCATGCTGTCAGCATCTCTCACGCACGTTTTTAGTATCTTGCGCTCGCTGTCAGTATCTCCCGCATGCGGTCAGCATCTCTCACGCACCGTTTTAGTGTTATGCGCTCGCTGTCAGTATCTCCCGCATGCGGTCAGCATCTCTCTCGCACCTTTTTAGTATCTTGCGCTCGCTGTCAGTATCTCCCGCATGCCGTCAGCATTTCTCCCACACGTTTGTAGTATCTTGCGCTCACTGTTAGTATCTCCCGCATGCTGTCAGTATCTCTTACGCACCTTTTTAGTATCTTGCGCTCGCAGTCAGTATCTCCCGCATGCGGTCAGCATCTCTCACGCACCGTTTTAGTATCTTGCGCTCACTGTCCGTATCTCTCGCATGCTGTCAGCATCTCTCACGCACCGTTTTAGTATCTTGCGCTCGCTGTCAGTATCTCCCGCATGCTGTCAGCATCTCTCTCGCACGTTTTTAGTATCTTGCGCTCGCTGTCAGTATCTCCCGCATGCTGTCAGCATCTCTCTCGCACGTTTTTAGTATCTTGCGCTCGCAGTCAGTATCTCCCGCATGCTGTCAGAATCTCTCATGCACCTTTTTAGTATCTTGCGTTCGCTGTCAGCATCTCTCTCGCACGTTTTTAGTATCTTGCGCTCGCTGTCAGTATCTCTCTCGCACGTTTTTAGTATCTTGCGCTCGCTGTCAGTATCTCCCGCATGCTGTCAGGATCTCTCTCGCACGTTTTTAGTATCTTGCGCTCGCTGTCAGTATCTCCCGCATGCGGTCAGCATCTCTCACGCAGCGTTTTAGTATCTTGCGCTCGCTGTCAGTATCTCCCGCATGCTGTCAGCATCTCTCTCGCACGTTTTTAGTATCTTGCTCTCGCTGTCAGTATCTCCCGCATGCGGTCAGCATGTCTCTCGCACATTTTTAGTATCTTGCGCTCGCTGTCAGTATCTCCCGCACGCTGTCAGTATCTCTTACGCACCTTTTTAGTATCTTGCGCTCGCAGTCAGTATCTCCCGCATGCGGTCAGCATCTCTCACGCACCGTTTTAGTTTCTTGCGCTCACTGTCCGTATCTCTCGCATGCTGTCAGCATCTCTCACGCACCGTTTTAGTATCTTGCGCTCGCTGTCAGTATCTCCCGCATGCTGTCAGCATCTCTCTCGCACGTTTTTAGTATCTTGCGCTCGCTGTCAGTATCTCCCGCATGCTGTCAGCATCTCTCTCGCACGTTTTTAGTATCTTGCGCTCGCAGTCAGTATCTCCCGCATGCTGTCAGAATCTCTCATGCACCTTTTTAGTATCTTGCGTTCGCTGTCAGCATCTCTCTCGCACGTTTTTAGTATCTTGCGCTCGCTGTCAGTATCTCTCTCGCACGTTTTTAGTATCTTGCGCTCGCTGTCAGCATCTCTCTCGCACGTTTTTAGTATCTTGCGCTCGCTGTCAGCATCTCTCTCGCACGTTTTTAGTATCTTGCACTCGCTGTCAGTATCTCCCGCATGCTGTCAGGATCTCTCTCGCACGTTTTTAGTATCTTGCGCTCGCTGTCAGTATCTCCCGCATGCGGTCAGCATCTCTCACGCAGCGTTTTAGTATCTTGCGCTCGCTGTCAGTATCTCCCGCATGCTGTCAGTATCTCTCTCGCACGTTTTTAGTATCTTGCTCTCGCTGTCAGTATCTCCCGCATGCTGTCAGCATCTCTCACGCACGTTTTTAGTATCTTGCGCTCGCTCTCAGTATCTCCCGCATGCTGTCAGCATCTCTCTCGCACGTTTTTAGTATCTTGCGCTCGCTGTCAGTATCTCCCGTATGTGGTCAGCATCTCTCACGCACGTTTTTAGTATCTTGCGCTCGCTGTCAGTATCTCCCGTATGCGGTCAGCATCTCTCACACACGTTTTTAGTATCTTACGCTCGCTGTCAGTATCTCCCGCATGCGGTCAGCATCTCTCGCGCACCGTTTTAGTATCTTGCGCTCGCTGTCAGTATCTCTCGCATGCTGTCAGCATCTCTCACGCACCGTTTTAGTATTTTGCGCTCACTGTCCGTATCTCTCGCATGCTGTCAGCATCTCTCACGCACCGTTTTAGTATCTTGCGCTCGCTGTCAGTATCTCCCGCATGCGGTCAGCATCTCTCACGCACCGTTTTAGTATCTTGCGCTCACTGTCCGTATCTCTCGCATGCTGTCAGCATCTCTCACGCACGTTTTTAGTATCTTTCGCTCGCTGTCAGTATCTCCCGCATGCGGTCAGCATCTCTCACGCACCGTTTTAGTATCTTGCGCTCGCTGTCAGTATCTCCCGCATGCGGTCAGCATCTCTCACGCACGTTTTTAGTATCTTGCGCTCGCTGTCAGTATCTCCCGCATGCTGTCAGCATCTCTCACGCACGTTTTTAGTATCTTGCGCTCGCTGTCAGTATCTCCCGCATGCTGTCAGCATCTCTCACGCACGTTTTTAGTATCTTGCGCTCGCTGTCAGTATCTCCCGCATGCTGTCAGCATCTCTCACGCACGTTTTTAGTATCTTGCGCTCGCTGTCAGTATCTCCCGCATGCTGTCAGCATCTCTCACGCACGTTTTTAGTATCTTGCGCTCGCTGTCAGTATCTCCCGCATGCTGTCAGCATCTCTCACGCACGTTTTTAGTATCTTGCGCTCGCTGTCAGTATCTCCCGCATGCGGTCAGCATCTCTCACGCACGTTTTTAGTATCTTGCGCTCGCTGTCAGTATCTCCCGCATGCCGTCAGCATCTCTCTCGCACCTTTTTAGTATCTTGCGCTCGCTGTCAGTATCTCCCTCATGCTGTCAGCATCTCTCTCGCACGTTTGTAGTATCTTGCGCTCGCTGTCAGTATCTCCCGCATGCGGTCAGCATCTCTCACGCACCGTTTTTAGTATCTTACGCTCGCTGTTAGTATCTCCCGCATGCCGTCAGCATTTCTCCCACACGTTTGTAGTATCTTGCGCTCACTGTTAGTATCTCCCGCATGCTGTCAGCATCTCTCACGCACCTTTTTAGTATTTTGCGCTCGCTGTCAGTATCTCCCGCATGCTGTCAGTATCTCTCACGCACCTTTTTAATATCTTGCGCTCACTGTTAGTATCTCCCGCATGCTTTCAGCATCTCTCACGCACCTTTTTAGTATCTTGCGCTCGCTGTCAGTATCTCCCGCATGCCGTCAGCATATCTCTCGCACGTTTTAGTATCTTGCGCTCGCTGTCAGTATCTCCCGTATGCGCTCAGCATCTCTCACGCACCTTTTTAGTATCTTGCGCTCGCTGTCAGTATCTCCGGCATGCTGTCAGTATCTCTCACGCACTTTTTTAGTATCTTGCGCTCGCAGTCAGTATCTCCCGCATGCGGTCAGCATCTCTCACGCACCTTTTTAGTATCTTGCGCTCGCAGTCAGTATCTCCCGCATGCTGTCAGCATCTTTCACGCACGTTTTTAGTATCTTGCGCTCACTGTCAGTATCTCCCGCTTGCTGTCAGCATCTCTAACGCACGTTTTTAGTATCTTGCGCTCGCAGTCAGTATCTCCCGCATGCTGTCAGCATCTCTCTCGCACCTTTTGAGTATCTTGCGCTCGCCGTCAGTATCTCCCGCATGCTGTCAGCATCTCTCACGCACCGTTTTAGTATCTTGCGCTCGCTGTCAGTATCTCCCGCATGCTGTCAGCATTTCTCACGCACCGTTTTAGTATCTTGCGCTCGCTGTCAGTATCTCCCGCATGCCGTCAGCATCTCTCACGCACCTTTTTAGTATCTTGCGTTCGCTGTCAGCATCTCTCACGCACGTTTTTAGTATCTTACGCTCACTATCAGTATCTCCCGCATGCGCTCAGCATCTCTCACGCACGTGTTTAGTATCTTGCGCTCGCTGTCAGTATCTCTCGCATGCTGTCAGCATCTCTCACGCACGTTTTTAGTATCTTGCGCTCGCTGTCAGTATCTCTCGCATGCCGTCAGCATCTCTCACGCACGTTTATAGTATCTTGCGCTCGCTCTCAGTATCTCCCGCATGCCGTCAGCATCTCTCACGCACCTTTTTAGTATCTTGCGCTCGCAGTCAGTATCTCCCGCATGCTGTCAGCATCTCTCACGCACGTTTTTAGTATCTTGCGCTCGCTGTCAGTATCTCCCTCATGCTGTCAGCATCTCTCACGCACGTTTTTAGTATCTTGCGCTCGCTGTCAGTATCTCCCGCATGCGGTCAGCATCTCTCTCGCACCTTTTTAGTATCTTGCGCTCGCTGTCAGTATCTCCCGCATGCCGTCAGCATTTCTCCCACACGTTTGTAGTATCTTGCGCTCACTGTTAGTATCTCCCGCATGCTGTCAGTATCTCTTACGCACCTTTTTAGTATCTTGCGCTCGCAGTCAGTATCTCCCGCATGCGGTCAGCATCTCTCACGCACCGTTTTAGTATCTTGCGCTCACTGTCCGTATCTCTCGCATGCTGTCAGCATCTCTCACGCACCGTTTTAGTATCTTGCGCTCGCTGTCAGTATCTCCCGCATGCTGTCAGCATCTCTCTCGCACGTTTTTAGTATCTTGCGCTCGCTGTCAGTATCTCCCGCATGCTGTCAGCATCTCTCTCGCACGTTTTTAGTATCTTGCGCTCGCAGTCAGTATCTCCCGCATGCTGTCAGAATCTCTCATGCACCTTTTTAGTATCTTGCGTTCGCTGTCAGCATCTCTCTCGCACGTTTTTAGTATCTTGCGCTCGCTGTCAGTATCTCTCTCGCACGTTTTTAGTATCTTGCGCTCGCTGTCAGTATCTCCCGCATGCTGTCAGGATCTCTCTCGCACGTTTTTAGTATCTTGCGCTCGCTGTCAGTATCTCCCGCATGCGGTCAGCATCTCTCACGCAGCGTTTTAGTATCTTGCGCTCGCTGTCAGTATCTCCCGCATGCTGTCAGCATCTCTCTCGCACGTTTTTAGTATCTTGCTCTCGCTGTCAGTATCTCCCGCATGCGGTCAGCATGTCTCTCGCACATTTTTAGTATCTTGCGCTCGCTGTCAGTATCTCCCGCACGCTGTCAGTATCTCTTACGCACCTTTTTAGTATCTTGCGCTCGCAGTCAGTATCTCCCGCATGCGGTCAGCATCTCTCACGCACCGTTTTAGTATCTTGCGCTCACTGTCCGTATCTCTCGCATGCTGTCAGCATCTCTCACGCACCGTTTTAGTATCTTGCGCTCGCTGTCAGTATCTCCCGCATGCTGTCAGCATCTCTCTCGCACGTTTTTAGTATCTTGCGCTCGCTGTCAGTATCTCCCGCATGCTGTCAGCATCTCTCTCGCACGTTTTTAGTATCTTGCGCTCGCAGTCAGTATCTCCCGCATGCTGTCAGAATCTCTCATGCACCTTTTTAGTATCTTGCGTTCGCTGTCAGCATCTCTCTCGCACGTTTTTAGTATCTTGCGCTCGCTGTCAGCATCTCTCTCGCACGTTTTTAGTATCTTGCACTCGCTGTCAGTATCTCCCGCATGCGGTCAGCATCTCTCACGCAGCGTTTTAGTATCTTGCGCTCGCTGTCAGTATCTCCCGCATGCTGTCAGTATCTCTCTCGCACGTTTTTAGTATCTTGCTCTCGCTGTCAGTATCTCCCGCATGCTGTCAGCATCTCTCACGCACGTTTTTAGTATCTTGCGCTCGCTGTCAGTATCTCCCTCATGCTGTCAACATCTCTCACGCACGTTTTTAGTATCTTGCGCTCGCTCTCAGTATCTCCCGCATGCTGTCAGCATCTCTCTCGCACGTTTTTAGTATCTTGCGCTCGCTGTCAGTATCTCCCGTATGTGGTCAGCATCTCTCACGCACGTTTTTAGTATCTTGCGCTCGCTGTCAGTATCTCCCGTATGCGGTCAGCATCTCTCACACACGTTTTTAGTATCTTACGCTCGCTGTCAGTATCTCCCGCATGCGGTCAGCATCTCTCGCGCACCGTTTTAGTATCTTGCGCTCGCTGTCAGTATCTCTCGCATGCTGTCAGCATCTCTCACGCACCGTTTTAGTATTTTGCGCTCGCTGTCAGTATCTCCCGCATGCCGTCAGCATCTCTCACGCACCGTTTTAGTATCTTGCACTCGCTGTCAGTATCTCCCGCATGCGGTCAGCATCTCTCTCGCACGTTTTTAGTATCTTGCGCTCGCTGTCAGTATCTCCCGCATGCGGTCAGCATATCTCTCGCACGTTTTTAGTATCTTGCGCTCGCAGTCAGTATCTCCCGCATGCTGTCAGCATCTCTCTCGCACGTTTTTAGTATCTTGCGCTCGCTGTCAGTATCTCCCGCATGCGGTCAGCATATCTCTCGCACGTTTTTAGTATCTTGCGCTCGCAGTCAGTATCTCCCGTATGCGGTCAGCATCTCTCACGCACCTTTTTAGTATCTTGCGCTCGCTGTCAGTATCTCCCGCATGCTGTCAGCATCTCTCACGCACGTTTTTAGTATCTTGCGCTCGCTGTCAGTATCTCCCGCATGCGGTCAGCATCTCTCACGCACCGTTTTAGTATCTTGCGCTCGCTGTCAGTATCTCCCGCATGCTGTCAGCATCTCTCTCGCACGTTTTTAGTATCTTGCGCTCGCTGTCAGTATCTCCCGTATGCGCTCAGCATCTCTCACACACGTTTTTAGTATCTTGCGCTCGCTGTCAGTATCTCCCGCATGCTGTCCGCATCTCTCACGCACGTTTTTAGTATCTTACGCTCGCTGTTAGTATCTCCCGCATGCGGTCAGCATCTCTCACGCACGTTTTTAGTATCTTGCGCTCGCTGTCAGTATCTCCCGCATGCTGTCAGAATCTCTCACGCACGTTTTTAGTATCTTACGCTCGCTGTTAGTATCTCCCGCATGCGGTCAGCATCTCTCACGCACGTTTTTAGTATCTTGCGCTCGCTGTCAGTATCTCCCGCATGCTGTCAGAATCTCTCCCACACGTTTGTAGTATCTTGCGCTCACTGTCAGTATCTCCCGCATGCTGTCAGCATCTCTCACGCACCTTTTTAGTATTTTGCGCTCGCTGTCAGTATCTCCCGCATGCCGTCAGCATCTCTCACGCACCGTTTTAGTATCTTGCACTCGCTGTCAGTATCTCCCGCATGCCGTCAGCATCTCTCTCGCACGTTTTTAGTATCTTGCGCTCGCTGTCAGTATCTCCCGCATGCCGTCAGCATATCTCTCGCACGTTTTAGTATCTTGCGCTCGCTGTCAGTATCTCCCGTATGCGGTCAGCATCTCTCATGCACCTTTTTAGTATCTTGCTCTCGCTGTCAGTATCTCCCGCATGCTGTCAGCATCTCTCATGCACCTTTTTAGTATCTTGCGCTCGCAGTCAGTATCTCCCGCATGCCGTCAGCATCTCTCACGCACCGTTTTAGTATCTTGCACTCGCTGTCAGTATCTCCCGCATGCGGTCAGCATCTCTCTCGCACGTTTTTAGTATCTTGCGCTCGCTGTCAGTATCTCCCGCATGCCGTCAGCATATCTCTCGCACGTTTTAGTATCTTGCACTCGCTGTCAGTATCTCCCGCATGCGGTCAGCATCTCTCTCGCACGTTTTTAGTATCTTGCTCTCGCTGTCAGTATCTCCCTCGCACGTTTTTAGTATCTTACGCTCGCTGTCAGTATCTCCCGCATGCTGTCAGCATCTCTCTCGCACGTTTTTAGTGTCTTGCGCTCGCTGTCAGTATCTCCCGTATGCGCTCAGCATCTCTCATGCACCTTTTTAGTATCTTGCTCTCGCTGTCAGTATCTCCCGCATGCGGTCAGCATCTCTCACGCACGTTTTTAGTATCTTGCGCTCGCTGTCAGTATCTCCCGCATGCTGTCAGCATCTCTCACGCACCGTTTTAGTATCTTGCGCTCGCTGTCAGTATCTCCCGCATGCCGTCAGCATCTCTCACGCACCGTTTTAGTATCTTGCGCTCGCTGTCAGTATCTCCCGCATGCGGTCAGCATCTCTCTCGCACGTTTTTAGTATCTTGCGCTCGCAGTCAGTATCTCTCGCATGCGGTCAGCATCTCTCTCGCACGTTTTTAGTATCTTGCGCTCGCAGTCAGTATCTCCCGCATGCTGTCAGCATCTCTCACGCACCGTTTTAGTATCTTGCACTCGCTGTCAGTATCTCCCGCATGCTGTCAGAATCTCTCATGCACCTTTTTAGTATCTTGCGCTCGCTGTCAGTATCTCCCGCACGTTTTTAGTATCTTGCGCTCGCAGTCAGTATCTCCCGCATGCGGGCAGCATCTCTCACGCACCGTTTTAGTATCTTGCGCTCGCTGTCAGTATCTCCCGCATGCTGTCAGCATCTCTCACGCACCGTTTTAGTATCTTGCGCTCGCTGTCAGTATCTCCCGCATGCTGTCAGCATCTCTCACGCACCGTTTTAGTATCTTGCGCTCGCTGTCAGTATCTCCCGCATGCTGTCCGCATCTCTCACGCACGTTTTTAGTATCTTGCGCTCGCTGTCAGTATCTCCCGCATGCTGTCAGCATCTCTCATGCACCTTTTTAGTATCTTGCGCTCGCTGTAAGTATCTCCCGCATGCGGGCAGCATCTCTCACGCACGTTTTTAGTATCTTGCGCTTGCTGTCAGAATCTCCCACATGCTGTCAGCATCTCTCACACACCTTTTTAGTATCTTGCGCTCGCTGCCAGTATCTCCCTCATGCTGTCAGAATCTCTCATGCACCTATTTAGTATCTTGCGCTCGCTGTCAGTATCTCTCTCGCACGTTTTTAGTATCTTGCACTCGCTGTCAGTATCTCCCGCATGCTGTCAGAATCTCTCATGCACCTTTTTAGTATCTTGCGCTCGCTGTCAGCATCTCTCTCGCACGTTTTTAGTATCTTGCGCTCGCTGTCAGTATCTCCCGCATGCTGTCAGCATCTCTCACACACCTTTTTAGTATCTTGCGCTCGCTGCCAGTATCTCCCTCATGCTGTCAGAATCTCTCATGCACCTATTTAGTATCTTGCGCTCGCTGTCAGTATCTCTCTCGCACGTTTTTAGTATCTTGCACTCGCTGTCAGTATCTCCCGCATGCTGTCAGAATCTCTCATGCACCTTTTTAGTATCTTGCGCTCGCTGTCAGCATCTCTCTCGCACGTTTTAGTATCTTGCGCTCGCTGTCAGTATCTCCCACATGCTGTCAGCATCTCTCATGCACCTTTTTAGTATCTTGCGCTCGCTGTCAGTATCTCCCACATGCTGTCAGCATCTCTCACACACCTTTTTAGTATCTTGCGCTCGCTGTCAGTATCTCCCTCATGCTGTCAGAATCTCTTATGCACCTATTTAGTATCTTGCGCTCGCTGTCAGTATCTCCCGCATGCTGTCAGCATCTCTCTCGCACGTTTTTAGTATCTTGCGCTCGCTGTCAGTATCTCCCGCATGCTGTCAGCATCTCTCTCGCACGTTTTTAGTATCTTGCGCTCGCAGTCAGTATCTCCCGCATGCTGTCAGAATCTCTCATGCACCTTTTTAGTATCTTGCGTTCGCTGTCAGCATCTCTCTCGCACGTTTTTAGTATCTTGCGCTCGCTGTCAGTATCTCTCTCGCACGTTTTTAGTATCTTGCGCTCGCTGTCAGTATCTCCCGCATGCTGTCAGGATCTCTCTCGCACGTTTTTAGTATCTTGCGCTCGCTGTCAGTATCTCCCGCATGCGGTCAGCATCTCTCACGCAGCGTTTTAGTATCTTGCGCTCGCTGTCAGTATCTCCCGCATGCTGTCAGCATCTCTCTCGCACGTTTTTAGTATCTTGCTCTCGCTGTCAGTATCTCCCGCATGCGGTCAGCATGTCTCTCGCACATTTTTAGTATCTTGCGCTCGCTGTCAGTATCTCCCGCACGCTGTCAGCCTCTCTCTCGCACGTTTTTAGTATCTTGCTCTCGCTGTCAGTATCTCCCGCATGCTGTCAGCATCTCTCACGCACGTTTTTAGTATCTTGCGCTCGCTGTCAGTATCTCCCTCATGCTGTCAACATCTCTCACGCACGTTTTTAGTATCTTGCGCTCGCTCTCAGTATCTCCCGCATGCGGTCAGCATCTCTCACGCACCGTTTTAGTATCTTGCGCTCGCTGTCCGCATCTCTCACGCACGTTTTTAGTATCTTGCGCTCGCTGTCAGTTTCTCCCGCATGCTGTCAGCATCTCTCATGCACCTTTTTAGTATCTTGCGCTCGCTGTCAGTTTCTCCCGCATGCTGTCAGCATCTCTCATGCACCTTTTTAGTATCTTGCGCTCGCTGTCCGCATCTCTCACGCACCTTTTTAGTATCTTGCGCTCGCTGTCAGTATCTCCCTCATGCTGTCAGCATCTCTCACGCAGCGTTTTAGTATCTTGCGCTCGCTGTCAGTATCTCCCGCATGCGGTCAGCATCTCTCACGCACCTTTTTAGTATCTTGCGCTCGCTGTCAGCATCTCCTACGCACCTTTTTAGTATCTTGCGTTCGCTGTCAGCATCTCTCTCGCACGTTTGTAGTATCTTGCGCTCGCTGTCAGTATCTCCCGCATGCGAGCAGCATCTCTCCCGCACGTTTTTAGTATCTTGCGCTCGCAGTCAGTATCTCCCGCATGCTGTCAGCATCTCCTACGCACCTTTTTAGTATCTTACGCTCGCTGTCAGTATCTCTCGCATGCTGTCAGCATCTCCTACGCACCTTTTTAGTATCTTACGCTCGCTGTCAGTGTCTCCCGCATGCTGTCAGAATCTCTCACGCACCGTTTTAGTATCTTGCGCTCGCTGTTAGTATCTCCCGCATGCCGTCAGCATCTCTCACGCACCGTTTTAGTATCTTGCGCTCACTGTCAGTATCTCTCGCATGCTGTCAGCATCTCTCACGCACGTTTTTAGTATCTTGCGCTCGCTGTCAGTATCTCTCGCATGTTGTCAGCATCTCTCACGCACCGTTTTAGTATCTTGCGCTCACTGTCAGTATCTCTCGCATGCTGTCAGAATCTCTCACGCACCGTTTTTGTATCTTGCACTCGCTGTCAGTATCTCCCGCATGCGGTCAGCATCTCTCTCGCACCTTTTTAGTATCTTGCGCTCGCTGTCAGTATCTCCCGCATGCTGTCAGCATTTCTCCCGCACGTTTGTAGTATCTTGCGCTCACTGTTAGTATCTCCCGCATGCTATCAGTATCTCTTACGCACCTTTTTAGTATCTTGCGCTCGCAGTCAGTTTCTCCCGCATGCCGTCAGCATCTCTCCCGCACGTTTGTAGTATCTTGCGCTCACTGTTAGTATCTCCCGCATGCTGTCAGCATCTCTCACGCACCTTTTTAGTATTTTGCGCTCGCTGTCAGTATCTCCCGCATGCTGTCAGTATCTCTCACGCACCTTTTTAATATCTTGCGCTCACTGTTAGTATCTCCCGCATGCTTTCAGCATCTCTCACGCACCTTTTTAGTATTTTGCGCTCGCTGTCAGTATCTCCGGCATGCTGTCAGTATCTCTCACGCACTTTTTTAGTATCTTGCGCTCGCAGTCAGTATCTCCCGCATGCGGTCAGCATCTCTCACGCACCTTTTTAGTATCTTGCGCTCGCAGTCAGTATCTCCCGCATGCTGTCAGCATCTTTCACGCACGTTTTTAGTATCTTGCGCTCACTGTCAGTATCTCCCGCTTGCTGTCAGCATCTCTAACGCACGTTTTTAGTATCTTGCGCTCGCTGTCAGTATCTCCCGCATGCTGTCAGCATCTCTCTCGCACCTTTTGAGTATCTTGCGCTCGCCGTCAGTATCTCCCGCATGCTGTCAGCATCTCTCACGCACCGTTTTAGTATCTTGCGCTCGCTGTCAGTATCTCCCGCATGCTGTCAGCATCTCTCACGCACCGTTTTAGTATCTTGCGCTCGCTGTCAGTATCTCCCGCATGCCGTCAGCATCTCTCACGCACCTTTTTAGTATCTTGCGTTCGCTGTCAGCATCTCTCACGCACGTTTTTAGTATCTTACGCTCACTATCAGTATCTCCCGCATGCGCTCAGCATCTCTCACGCACGTGTTTAGTATCTTGCGCTCGCTGTCAGTATCTCTCGCATGCTGTCAGCATCTCTCACGCACGTTTTTAGTATCTTGCGCTCGCTGTCAGTATCTCCCGCAAGCCGTCAGCATCTCTCACGCACGTTTATAGTATCTTGCGCTCGCTCTCAGTATCTCCCGCATGCCGTCAGCATCTCTCACGCACGTTTTTAGTATCTTGCGCTCGCTGTCAGTATCTCCCGCATGCGGTCAGCATCTCTCTCGCACCTTTTTAGTATCTTGCTCTCGCTGTCAGTATCTCCCGCATGCCGTCAGCATCTCTCTCGCACCTTTTTAGTATCTTGCGCTCGCTGTCAGTATCTCCCTCATGCTGTCAGCATCTCTCTCGCACGTTTGTAGTATCTTGCGCTCGCTGTCAGTATCTCCCGCATGCTGTCAGCATTTCTCCCACACGTTTGTAGTATCTTGCGCTCACTGTTAGTATCTCCCGCATGCTGTCAGTATCTCTTACGCACCTTTTTAGTATCTTGCGCTCGCAGTCAGTATCTCCCGCATGCGGTCAGCATCTCTCACGCACCGTTTTAGTATCTTGCGCTCGCTGTCAGTATCTCCCGCATGCGGTCAGCATCTCTCACGCACCGTTTTAGTATCTTGCGCTCGCTGTCAGTATCTCCCGCATGCGGTCAGCATCTCTCACGCACGTTTTTAGTATCTTGCGCTCGCTGTCAGTATCTCCCGCATGCTGTCAGCATCTCTCACGCACGTTTTTAGTATCTTGCGCTCGCTGTCAGTATCTCCCGCATGCTGTCAGCATCTCTCACGCACGTTTTTAGTATCTTGCGCTCGCTGTCAGTATCTCCCGCATGCTGTCAGCATCTCTCACGCACGTTTTTAGTATCTTGCGCTCGCTGTCAGTATCTCCCGCATGCTGTCAGCATCTCTCACGCACGTTTTTAGTATCTTGCGCTCGCTGTCAGTATCTCCCGCATGCTGTCAGCATCTCTCACGCACGTTTTTAGTATCTTGCGCTCGCTGTCAGTATCTCCCGCATGCTGTCAGCATCTCTCACGCACGTTTTTAGTATCTTGCGCTCGCTGTCAGTATCTCCCGCATGCCGTCAGCATCTCTCTCGCACCTTTTTAGTATTTTGCGCTCGCTGTCAGTATCTCCCGCATGCCGTCAGCATCTCTCTCGCACCTTTTTAGTATCTTGCTCTCGCTGTCAGTATCTCCCTCATGCTGTCAGCATCTCTCTCGCACGTTTGTAGTATCTTGCGCTCGCTGTCAGTATCTCCCGCATGCGGTCAGCATCTCTCACGCACCGTTTTTAGTATCTTACGCTCGCTGTTAGTATCTCCCGCATGCCGTCAGCATTTCTCCCACACGTTTGTAGTATCTTGCGCTCACTGTTAGTATCTCCCGCATGCTGTCAGCATCTCTCACGCACCTTTTTAGTATTTTGCGCTCGCTGTCAGTATCTCCCGCATGCTGTCAGTATCTCTCACGCACCTTTTTAATATCTTGCGCTCGCTGTCAGTATCTCCCGCATGCCGTCAGCATCTCTCTCGCACCTTTTTAGTATTTTGCGCTCGCTGTCAGTATCTCCCGCATGCCGTCAGCATCTCTCTCGCACCTTTTTAGTATCTTGCGCTCGCTGTCAGTATCTCCCGCATGCTGTCAGCATCTCTCTCGCACGTTTGTAGTATCTTGCGCTCGCTGTCAGTATCTCCCGCATGCGGTCAGCATCTCTCACGCACCGTTTTTAATATCTTGCGCTCACTGTTAGTATCTCCCGCATGCTTTCAGCATCTCTCACGCACCTTTTTAGTATTTTGCGCTCGCTGTCAGTATCTCCGGCATGCTGTCAGTATCTCTCACGCACTTTTTTAGTATCTTGCGCTCGCAGTCAGTATCTCCCGCATGCGGTCAGCATCTCTCACGCACCTTTTTAGTATCTTGCGCTCGCAGTCAGTATCTCCCGCATGCTGTCAGCATCTTTCACGCACGTTTTTAGTATCTTGCGCTCACTGTCAGTATCTCCCGCTTGCTGTCAGCATCTCTAACGCACGTTTTTAGTATCTTGCGCTCGCTGTCAGTATCTCCCGCATGCTGTCAGCATCTCTCTCGCACCTTTTGAGTATCTTGCGCTCGCCGTCAGTATCTCCCGCATGCTGTCAGCATCTCTCACGCACCGTTTTAGTATCTTGCGCTCGCTGTCAGTATCTCCCGCATGCTGTCAGCATTTCTCACGCACCGTTTTAGTATCTTGCGCTCGCTGTCAGTATCTCCCGCATGCCGTCAGCATCTCTCACGCACCTTTTTAGTATCTTGCGTTCGCTGTCAGCATCTCTCACGCACGTTTTTAGTATCTTACGCTCACTATCAGTATCTCCCGCATGCGCTCAGCATCTCTCACGCACGTGTTTAGTATCTTGCGCTCGCTGTCAGTATCTCTCGCATGCTGTCAGCATCTCTCACGCACGTTTTTAGTATCTTGCGCTCGCTGTCAGTATCTCCCGCAAGCCGTCAGCATCTCTCACGCACGTTTATAGTATCTTGCGCTCGCTCTCAGTATCTCCCGCATGCCGTCAGCATCTCTCACGCACCTTTTTAGTATCTTGCGCTCGCAGTCAGTATCTCCCGCATGCTGTCAGCATCTCTCACGCACGTTTTTAGTATCTTGCGCTCGCTGTCAGTATCTCCCTCATGCTGTCAGCATCTCTCACGCACGTTTTTAGTATCTTGCGCTCGCTGTCAGTATCTCCCGCATGCGGTCAGCATCTCTCTCGCACCTTTTTAGTATCTTGCTCTCGCTGTCAGTATCTCCCGCATGCGGTCAGCATCTCTCTCGCACCTTTTTAGTATCTTGCGCTCGCTGTCAGTATCTCCCTCATGCTGTCAGCATCTCTCACGCACGTTTATAGTATCTTGCGCTCGCTCTCAGTATCTCCCGCATGCCGTCAGCATCTCTCACGCACCTTTTTAGTATCTTGCGCTCGCAGTCAGTATCTCCCGCATGCTGTCAGCATCTCTCACGCACGTTTTTAGTATCTTGCGCTCGCTGTCAGTATCTCCCTCATGCTGTCAGCATCTCTCACGCACGTTTTTAGTATCTTGCGCTCGCTGTCAGTATCTCCCGCATGCGGTCAGCATCTCTCTCGCACCTTTTTAGTATCTTGCTCTCGCTGTCAGTATCTCCCGCATGCGGTCAGCATCTCTCTCGCACCTTTTTAGTATCTTGCGCTCGCTGTCAGTATCTCCCGCATGCCGTCAGCATTTCTCCCACACGTTTGTAGTATCTTGCGCTCACTGTTAGTATCTCCCGCATGCGGTCAGCATCTCTTACGCACCTTTTTAGTATCTTGCGCTCGCAGTCAGTATCTCCCGCATGCGGTCAGCATCTCTCACGCACCGTTTTAGTATCTTGCGCTCACTGTCCGTATCTCTCGCATGCTGTCAGCATCTCTCACGCACCATTTTAGTATCTTGCGCTCGCTGTCAGTATCTCCCGCATGCGGTCAGCATCTCTCACGCACGTTTTTAGTATCTTGCGCTCGCTGTCAGTATCTCCCGCATGCTGTCAGCATCTCTCACGCACGTTTTTAGTATCTTGCGCTCGCTGTCAGTATCTCCCGCATGCTGTCAGCATCTCTCACGCACGTTTTTAGTATCTTGCGCTCGCTGTCAGTATCTCCCGCATGCTGTCAGCATCTCTCACGCACGTTTTTAGTATCTTGCGCTCGCTGTCAGTATCTCCCGCATGCGGTCAGCATCTCTCACGCACGTTTTTAGTATCTTGCGCTCGCTGTCAGTATCTCCCGCATGCTGTCAGCATCTCTCACGCACGTTTTTAGTATCTTGCGCTCGCTGTCAGTATCTCCCGCATGCTGTCAGCATCTCTCACGCACGTTTTTAGTATCTTGCGCTCGCTGTCAGTATGTCCCGCATGCTGTCAGCATCTCTCACGCACGTTTTTAGTATCTTGCGCTCGCTGTCAGTATCTCCCGCATGCTGTCAGCATCTCTCTCGCACGTTTGTAGTATCTTGCGCTCGCTGTCAGTATCTCCCTCATGCTGTCAGCATCTCTCTCGCACGTTTTTAGTATCTTACGCTCGCTGTTAGTATCTCCCGCATGCCGTCAGCATTTCTCCCACACGTTTGTAGTATCTTGCGCTCACTGTTAGTATCTCCCGCATGCTGTCAGTATCTCTTACGCACCTTTTTAGTATCTTGCGCTCGCAGTCAGTATCTCCCGCATGCGGTCAGCATCTCTCACGCACCGTTTTAGTATCTTGCGCTCACTGTTAGTATCTCCCGCATGCTGTCAGTATCTCTTACGCACCTTTTTAGTATCTTGCGCTCGCAGTCAGTATCTCCCGCATGCGGTCAGCATCTCTCACGCACCTTTTTAGTATCTTGCGCTCGCTGTCCGTATCTCTCGCATGCTGTCAGCATCTCTCACGCACCGTTTTAGTATCTTGCGCTCGCAGTCAGTATCTCCCGCATGCGGTCAGCATCTCTCACGCACCTTTTTAGTATCTTGCGCTCGCAGTCAGTATCTCCCGCATGCTGTCAGCATCTCTCACGCACGTTTTTAGTATCTTGCGCTCACTGTCAGTATCTCCCGCTTGCTGTCAGCATCTCTAACGCACGTTTTTAGTATCTTGCGCTCGCTGTCAGTATCTCCCGCATGCTGTCAGCATCTCTCACGCACGTTTTTAGTATCTTGCGCTCGCAGTCAGTATCTCCCGCATGCTGTCAGCATCTCTCACGCACGTTTTTAGTATCTTGCGCTCACTGTCAGTATCTCCCGCTTGCTGTCAGCATCTCTAACGCACGTTTTTAGTATCTTGCGCTCACTGTCAGTATCTCCCGCTTGCTGTCAGCATCTCTAACGCACCTTTTGAGTATCTTGCGCTCGCCGTCAGTATCTCCCGCATGCTGTCAGCATCTCTCACGCACCGTTTTAGTATCTTGCGCTCGCTGTCAGTATCTCCCGCATGCTGTCAGCATCTCTCACGCACCGTTTTAGTATCTTGCAATCGCTGTCAGTATCTCCCGCATGCCGTCAGCATCTCTCACGCACGTTTTTAGTATCTTACGCTCACTATCAGTATCTCCCGCATGCGCTCAGCATCTCTCACGCACGTGTTTAGTATCTTGCGTTCGCTGTCAGTATCTCCCACATGCTGTCAGCATCTCTCACACCTTTTTAGTATCTTGCGCTCACTGTTAGTATCTCCCGCATGCTGTCAGCATCTCTCACGCACCTTTTTAGTATCTTGCGCTCGCTCTCAGTATCTCCCGCATGCCGTCAGCATCTCTCACGCACGTTTTTAGTATCTTGCGCTCGCTGTCAGTATCTCCCGCATGCTGTCAGCATCTCTCACGCACCTTTTTAGTATCTTGCGCTCGCTCTCAGTATCTCCCGCATGCTGTCAGCATCTCTCACGCACCGTTTTAGTATCTTGCAATCGCTGTCAGTATCTCCCGCATGCCGTCAGCATCTCTCACGCACGTTTTTAGTATCTTACGCTCGCTGTCAGCATCTCTCACGCACGTTTTTAGTATCTTACGCTCACTATCAGTATCTCCCGCATGCGCTCAGCATCTCTCACGCACGTGTTTAGTATCTTGCGTTCGCTGTCAGTATCTCCCGCATGCTGTCAGCATCTCTCACGCACGTTTGTAGTATCTTGCGCTCGCTGTCAGTATCTCCCGCATGCTGTCAGCATCTCTCACACCTTTTTAGTATCTTGCGCTCGCTGTCAGTATCTCCCGCATGCCGTCAGCATCTCTCTCGCACCTTTTTAGTATCTTGCGCTCGCTGTCAGTATCTCCCTCATGCTGTCAGCATCTCTCACGCACGTTTTTAGTATCTTGCGCTCGCTGTCAGTATCTCCCGCATGCGGTCAGCATCTCTCTCGCACCTTTTTAGTATCTTGCTCTCGCTGTCAGTATCTCCCGCATGCCGTCAGCATCTCTCTCGCACGTTTGTAGTATCTTGCGCTCGCTGTCAGTATCTCCCGCATGCGGTCAGCATATCTCTCGCACGTTTTTAGTATCTTGCGCTCGCAGTCAGTATCTCCCGCATGCTGTCAGCATCTCTCATGCACCTTTTTAGTATCTTGCTCTCGCTGTCAGTATCTCCCGCATGCCGTCAGCATCTCTCACGCACCGTTTTAGTATCTTGCGCTCGCTGTCAGTATCTCCCGTATGCGGTCAGCATCTCTCACGCACCGTTTTAGTATCTTGCGCTCGCTGTCAGTATCTCTCTCGCACCTTTTTAGTATCTTGCTCTCGCAGTCAGTATCTCCCGTATGCGGTCAGCATCTCTCACGCACCGTTTTAGTATCTTGCGCTCGCTGTCAGTATCTCTCTCGCACCTTTTTAGTATCTTGCTCTCGCTGTCAGTATCTCCCGCATGCGGTCAGCATCTGTCACGCACGTGTTTAGTATCTTGCGCTCGCTGTCAGTATCTCCCGCATGCTGTCAGCATCTCTCACGCACGTTTTTAGTATCTTGCTCTCGCAGTCAGTATCTCTCTCGCACCTTTTTAGTATCTTGCTCTCGCAGTCAGTATCTCTCTCGCATCTTTTTAGTATCTTGCGCTCGCTGTCAGTATCTCCCGCATGCGGTCAGCATCTCTCACGCACGTTTTTAGTATCTTGCGCTCGCTGTCAGTATCTCCCGCATGCTGTCAGCATCTCTCACGCACGTTTTTAGTATCTTGCTCTCGCAGTCAGTATCTCTCTCGCACCTTTTTAGTATCTTGCTCTCGCAGTCAGTATCTCTCTCGCATCTTTTTAGTATCTTGCGCTCGCTGTCAGTATCTCCCGCATGCGGTCAGCATCTCTCACGCACGTTTTTAGTATCTTGCGCTCGCTGTCAGTATCTCCCGCATGCTGTCAGCATCTCTCACGCACGTTTTTAGTATCTTGCTCTCGCAGTCAGTATCTCCCGCATGCTGTCAGCATCTCTCATGCACCTTTTTAGTATCTTGCTCTCGCTGTCAGTATCTCCCGCATGCGGTCAGCATCTCTCACGCACGTTTTTAGCATCTTGCGCTCGCTGTCAGTATCTCCCGCATGCTGTCAGCATCTCTCACGCACGTTTTTAGTATCTTACGCTCGCTGTTAGTATCTCCCGCATGCGGTCAGCATCTCTCACGCACGTTTTTAGTATCTTGCGTTCGCTGTCAGCATCTCTCACGCACGTTTTTAGTATCTTGCGCTCGCTGTCAGTATCTCCCGCATGCGGTCAGCATCTCTCACGCACCGTTTTAGTATCTTGCGCTCGCTGTCAGTATCTCCCGCATGCCGTCAGCATCTCTCACGCACCGTTTTAGTATCTTGCACTCGCTGTCAGTATCTCCCGCATGCGGTCAGCATCTCTCTCGCACGTTTTTAGTATCTTGCGCTCGCTGTCAGTATCTCCCGCATGCCGTCAGCATCTCTCACGCACGTTTTTAGTATCTTGCACTCGCTGTCAGTATCTCCCGCATGCGGTCAGCATCTCTCTCGCACATTTTTAGGATCTTGCTCTCGCTGTCAGTATCTCCCGCATGCTGTCAGCATCTCTCTCGCACGTTTTTAGTATCTTGCGCTCGCTGTCAGTATCTCCCGCATGCTGTCAGCATCTCTCACGCACCGTTTTAGTATCTTGCGCTTGCTGTCAGTATCTCCCGCATGCTGTCAGCATCTCTCACGCACCGTTTTAGTATCTTGCGCTCGCTGTCAGTATCTCCCGCATGCCGTCAGCATCTCTCACGCACCGTTTTAGTATCTTGCGCTCGCTGTCAGTATCTCCCGCATGCGGTCAGCATCTCTCTCGCACGTTTTTAGTATCTTGCGCTCGCAGTCAGTATCTCCGGCATGCGGTCAGCATCTCTCTCGCACGTTTTTAGTATCTTGCGCTCGCAGTCAGTATCTTCCGCATGCTGTCAGCATCTCTCTCGCACGTTTTTAGTATCTTGCGCTCGCAGTCAGTATCTTCCGCATGCTGTCAGCATCTCTCTCGCACGTTTTTAGTATCTTGCGCTCGCCGTCAGTATCTCCCTCATGCTGTCAGCATCTCTCTCGCACGTTTTTAGTATCTTGCGCTCGCAGTCAGTATCTCCCGCATGCGGGCAGCATCTCTCCCGCACGTTTTTAGTATCTTGCGCTCGCTGTCAGTATCTCCCACATGCTGTCAGCATCTCTCACGCACCGTTTTAGTATCTTGCGCTCGCTGTCAGTATCTCCCGCATGCTGTCAGCATCTCTCACGCACCGTTTTAGTATCTTGCGCTCGCTGTCAGCATCTCTCTCGCACGTTTTTAGTATCTTGCGCTCGCTGTCAGTATCTCCCTCATGCTGTCAGCATCTCTCACGCAGCGTTTTAGTATCTTGCGCTCGCTGCCAGTATCTCCCTCATGCTGTCAGAATCTCTCATGCACCTATTTAGTATCTTGCGCTCGCTGTCAGTATCTCTCTCGCACGTTTTTAGTATCTTGCACTCGCTGTCAGTATCTCCCGCATGCTGTCAGAATCTCTCATGCACCTTTTTAGTATCATGCGCTCGCTGTCAGCATCTCTCTCGCACGTTTTTAGTATCTTGCGCTCGCTGTCAGTATCTCCCACATGCTGTCAGCATCTCTCACGCACCGTTTTAGTATCTTGCGCTCGCTGTCAGTATCTCCCACATGCTGTCAGCATCTCTCACGCACCGTTTTAGTATCTTGCGCTCGCTGTCAGTATCTCCCACATGCTGTCAGCATCTCTCACGCACCGTTTTAGTATCTTGCGCTCGCTGTCAGCATCTCTCTCGCACGTTTTTAGTATCTTGCGCTCGCGGTCAGTATCTCCCTCATGCTGTCAGCATCTCTCACGCAGCGTTTTAGTATCTTGCACTCGCTGTCAGTATCTCCCGCATGCGGTCAGCATCTCTCACGCACGTTTTTAGTATCTTGCGCTCGCTGCCAGTATCTCCCTCATGCTGTCAGAATCTCTCATGCACCTATTTAGTATCTTGCGCTCGCTGTCAGTATCTCTCTCGCACGTTTTTAGTATCTTGCACTCGCTGTCAGTATCTCCCGCATGCTGTCAGAATCTCTCATGCACCTTTTTAGTATCTTGCGCTCGCTGTCAGCATCTCTCTCGCACGTTTTTAGTATCTTACGCTCGCTATCAGTATCTCCCTCATGCTGTCAGCATCTCTCTCGCACGTTTTTAGTATCTTGCGCTCGCTGTCAGTATCTCCCACATGCTGTCAGCATCTCTCATGCACCTTTTTAGTATCTTGCGCTCGCTGTCAGTATCTCCCGCATGCTGTCAGCATCTCTCACACACCTTTTTAGTATCTTGCGCTCGCTGTCAGTATCTCCCTCATGCCGTCAGCATCTCTCTCGCACCTTTTTAGTATCTTGCGCTCGCTGTCAGTATCTCTCTCGCACATTTTTAGTATCTTGCGCTCGCTGTCAGTATCTCCCGCATGCTGTCAGGATCTCTCTCGCACGTTTTTAGTATCTTGCGCTCGCTGTCAGTATCTCCCGCATGCTGTCAGCATCTCTCTCGCACGTTTTTAGTATCTTGCGCTCGCTGTCAGTATCTCCCGCATGCGGTCAGCATGTCTCTCGCACATTTTTAGTATCTTGCGCTCGCTGTCAGTATCTCCCGCACGCTGTCAGCCTCTCTCTCGCACGTTTTTAGTATCTTACGCTCGCTGTCAGTATCTCCCGCACGCTGTCAGCCTCTCTCTCGCACGTTTTTAGTATCTTGCGCTCGCTGTCAGTATCTCCCGCATGCCGTCAGCATCTCTCACGCACGTGTGTAGTATCTTGCGCTCGCTGTCAGCATCTCTCACGCACGTTTTTAGTATCTTGCTCTCGCTGTCAGTATCTCCCGCATGCTGTCAACATCTCTCACGCACGTTTTTAGTATCTTGCGCTCGCTGTCAGTTTCTCCCGCATGCTGTCAGCATCTCTCACACACCTTTTTAGTATCTTGCGCTCGCTGTCAGTATCTCCCGCATGCTGTCAGAATCTCTCATGCACCTTTTTAGTATCTTGCGCTCGCTGTCAGTTTCTCCCGCATGCTGTCAGCATCTCTCATGCACCGTTTTAGTATCTTGCGCTCGCTGTCCGCATCTCTCACGCACGTTTTTAGTATCTTGCGCTCGCTGTCAGTTTCTCCCGCATGCTGTCAGCATCTCTCACACACCTTTTTAGTATCTTGCGCTCGCTGTCAGTATCTCCCTCATGCTGTCAGAATCTCTCATGCACCTTTTTAGTATCTTGCGCTCGCTGTCAGTTTCTCCCGCATGCTGTCAGCATCTCTCACACACCTTTTTAGTATCTTGCGCTCGCTGTCAGTATCTCCCGCATGCTGTCAGTATCTCTCACACACCTTTTTAGTATCTTGCGCTCGCTGTCAGTATCTCCCGCATGCTGTCAGAATCTCTCATGCACCTTTTTAGTATCTTGCGCTCGCTGTCAGCATCTCTCTCGCACGTTTTTAGTATCTTGCGCTCGCTGTCAGTATCTCCCGCATGCTGTCAGCATCTCTCACGCACCGTTTCAGTATCTTGCGCTCGCTGTCAGTATCTCCCGCATGCTGTCAGCATCTCTCTCGCACGTTTGTAGTATCTTGCGCTCGCTGTCAGTATCTCCCGCATGCTGTCAGCATCTCTCACGCACCGTTTTAGTATCTTGCGCTCGCTGTCAGTATCTCCCTCATGCTGTCAGCATCTCTCACGCACCTTTTTAGTATCTTGCGCTCGCTGTCAGCATCTCCTACGCACCTTTTTAGTATCTTGCGTTCGCTGTCAGTATCTCTCACGCACCGTTTTAGTATCTTGCGCTCGCAGTCAGTATCTCCCGCATGCTGTCAGCATCTCTCACGCACCGTTTTTGTATCTTGCACTCGCTGTCAGTATCTCCCGCATGCTGTCAGAATCTCTCACGCACGTTTGTAGTATCTTGCACTCGCTGTCAGTATCTCCCGCATGCCGTCAGCATCTCTCTCGCACCTTTTTAGTATCTTGCTCTCGCTGTCAGTATCTCCCGCATGCCGTCAGCATCTCTCTCGCACCTTTTTAGTATCTTGCGCTCGCTGTCAGTATCTCCCGCATGCTGTCAGCATTTCTCCCGCACGTTTGTAGTATCTTGCGCTCGCTGTCAGTTTCTCCCGCATGCCGTCAGCATTTCTCCCGCACGTTTGTAGTATCTTGCGCTCGCTGTCAGTATCTCCCGCATGCTGTCAGTATCTCTTACGCACCTTTTTAGTATCTTGCGCTCGCTGTCAGTATCTCTCGCATGCTGTCAGCATCTCTCACGCACCTTTTTAGTATCTCCCGCACGCTGTCAGCATCTCTCACGCACGTTTTTAGTATCTTGCGCTCGCTGTCAGTATCTCCCGCATGCCGTCAGCATCTCTCCCGCACGTTTGTAGTATCTTGCGCTCACTGTTAGTATCTCCCGCATGCTGTCAGCATCTCTCACGCACCTTTTTAGTATTTTGCGCTCGCTGTCAGAATCTCCCGCATGCTGTCAGGATCTCTCTCGCACGTTTGTAGTATCTTGCGCTCGCTGTCAGTATCTCCCGCATGCGGTCAGCATCTCTCTCGCACCTTTTTAGTATCTTGCTCTCGCTGTCAGTATCTCCCGCATGCGGTCAGCATCTCTCTCGCACCTTTTTAGTATCTTGCGCTCGCTGTCAGTATCTCCCGCATGCCGTCAGCATTTCTCCCACACGTTTGTAGTATCTTGCGCTCACTGTTAGTATCTCCCGCATGCGGTCAGCATCTCTTACGCACCTTTTTAGTATCTTGCGCTCGCAGTCAGTATCTCCCGCATGCGGTCAGCATCTCTCACGCACCTTTTTAATATCTTGCGCTCACTGTTAGTATCTCCCGCATGCTTTCAGCATCTCTCACGCACCTTTTTAGTATTTTGCGCTCGCTGTCAGTATCTCCCGCATGCTGTCCGTATCTCTCACGCACTTTTTTAGTATCTTGCGCTCGCAGTCAGTATCTCCCGCATGCGGTCAGCATCTCTCACACACCTTTTTAGTATCTTGCGCTCGCAGTCAGTATCTCCCGCATGCTGTCAGCATCTCTAACGCACGTTTTTAGTAACTTGCGCTCGCTGTCAGTATCTCCCGCATGCGGTCAGCATCTCTCACGCACGGTTTTAGTATCTTGCGCTCGCTGTCAGTATCTCCCGCATGCTGTCAGTATCTCTCACGCACTTTTTTAGTATCTTGCGCTCGCTGTCAGTATCTCCCGCATGCTGTCCGTATCTCTCACGCACTTTTTTAGTATCTTGCGCTCGCAGTCAGTATCTCCCGCATGCGGTCAGCATCTCTCACACACCTTTTTAGTATCTTGCGCTCGCTGTCAGTATCTCCCGCATGCTGTCAGCATCTCTCTCGCACCTTTTGAGTATCTTGCGCTCGCCGTCAGTATCTCCCGCATGCTGTCAGCATCTCTCACGCACCGTTTTAGTATCTTGCGCTCGCTGTCAGTATCTCCCGCATGCTGTCAGCATCTCTCACGCACCGTTTTAGTATCTTGCAATCGCTGTCAGTATCTCCCGCATGCCGTCAGCATCTCTCACGCACGTTTTTAGTATCTTGCGCTCGCTGTCAGCATCTCTCTCGCACGTTTTTAGTATCTTGCGCTCGCAGTCAGTATCTCCCGCATGCTGTCAGCATCTCTCACGCACGTTTTTAGTATCTTACGCTCGCTGTCAGCATCTCTCACGCACCTTTTTAGTATCTTGCGTTCACTATCAGTATCTCCCGCATGCTGTCAGCATCTCTCACGCACCGTTTTAGTATCTTGCAATCGCTGTCAGTATCTCCCGCATGCCGTCAGCATCTCTCACGCACGTTTTTAGTATCTTGCGCTCGCTGTCAGCATCTCTCTCGCACGTTTTTAGTATCTTGCGCTCGCAGTCAGTATCTCCCGCATGCTGTCAGCATCTCTCACGCACGTTTTTAGTATCTTACGCTCGCTGTCAGCATCTCTCACGCACCGTTTTAGTATCTTGCGCTCGCTGTCAGTATCTCCCGCATGCTGTCAGCATCTCTCACGCACCGTTTTAGTATCTTGCAATCGCTGTCAGTATCTCCCGCATGCCGTCAGCATCTCTCACGCACGTTTTTAGTATCTTGCGCTCGCTGTCAGCATCTCTCTCGCACGTTTTTAGTATCTTGCGCTCGCAGTCAGTATCTCCCGCATGCTGTCAGCATCTCTCACGCACGTTTTTAGTATCTTACGCTCGCTGTCAGCATCTCTCACGCACCTTTTTAGTATCTTGCGTTCACTATCAGTATCTCCCGCATGCTGTCAGCATCTCTCACGCACGTTTTTAGTATCTTACGCTCGCTGTCAGCATCTCTCACGCACCTTTTTAGTATCTTGCGTTCGCTGTCAGTATCTCCCACATGCTGTCAGTATCTCTCACACCTTTTTAGTATCTTGCGCTCACTGTTAGTATCTCCCGCATGCCGTCAGCATCTCTCACGCACCTTTTTAGTATCTTGCGCTCGCTGTCAGTATCTCCCGCATGCCGTCAGCATCTCTCACGCACGTTTTTAGTATCTTGCGCTCGCTGTCAGCATCTCTCTCGCACGTTTTTAGTATCTTGCGCTCGCAGTCAGTATCTCCCGCATGCTGTCAGCATCTCTCACGCACGTTTTTAGTATCTTGCGCTCGCTGTCAGTATCTCCCGCATGCTGTCAGCATCTCTCACGCACGTTTTTAGTATCTTGCTCTCGCTGTCAGTATCTCCCGCATGCCGTCAGCATCTCTCTCGCACCTTTTTAGTATCTTGCGCTCGCTGTCAGTATCTCCCTCATGCTGTCAGCATCTCTCTCGCACGTTTGTAGTATCTTGCGCTCACTGTTAGTATCTCCCGCATGCTGTCAGCATCTCTCACGCACGTTTTTAGTATCTTGCGCTCGCTGTCAGTATCTCCCTCATGCGGTCAGCATATCTCTCGCACGTTTTTAGTATCTTGCGCTCGCAGTCAGTATCTCCCGCATGCGGTCAACATCTCTCACGCACCTTTTTAGTATCTTGCGCTCGCAGTCAGTATCTCCCGCATGCTGTCAGCATCTCTCACGCACCTTTTTAGTATTTTGCGCTCGCTGTCAGTATCTCCCGCATGCTGTCAGTATCTCTTACGCACTTTTTTAGTATCTTGCGCTCGCAGTCAGTATCTCCCGCATGCGGTCAGCATCTCTCATGCACGGTTTTAGTATCTTGCGCTCGCTGTCAGTATCTCCCGCATGCTGTCAGTATCTCACGCACTTTTTTAGTATCTTGCGCTCGCAGTCAGTATCTCCCGCATGCCGTCAGCATCTCTCACGCACGTTTTTAGTATCTTGCGCTCGCTGTCAGTATCTCCCGCATGCTGTCAGTATCTCTCACGCACTTTTTTAGTATCTTGCGCTCGCAGTCAGTATCTCCCGCATGCCGTCAGCATCTCTCACGCACGTTTTTAGTATCTTGCGCTCACTGTCAGTATCTCTTGCATGCTGTCAGCATCTCTCACGCACGTTTTTAGTATCTTACGCTCGCTGTCAGTATCTCCCGCATGCCGTCAGCATCTCTCACGCACGTTTTTAGTATCTTGCGTTCGCTGTCAGCATCTCTCACGCACGTTTTTAGTATCTTACGCTCACTATCAGTATCTCCCGCATGCGCTCAGCATCTCTCACGCACGTTTTTAGTATCTTGCGCTCGCAGTCAGTATCTCCCGCATGCTGTCAGCATCTCTCACGCACCGTTTTAGTATCTTACGCTCGCTGTCAGTATCTCCCGCATGCTGTCAGCATCTCTCACGCACCGTTTTAGTATCTTGCGCTCGCTGTCAGTATCTCCCGCATGCTGTCAGCATCTCTCACGCACCGTTTTAGTATCTTGCGCTCGCAGTCAGTATCTCCCGCATGCTGTCAGCATCTCTCACGCACCGTTTTAGTATCTTGCGCTCGCTGTCAGTATCTCCCGCATGCTGTCAGCATCTCTCACGCACCGTTTTAGTATCTTGCGCTCGCTGTCAGTATCTCCCGCATGCTGTCAGCATCTCTCTCGCACGTTTTTAGTATCTTGCTCTCGCTGTCAGTATCTCCCGCATGCCGTCAGCATCTCTCACGCACGTTTTTAGTATCTTGCGCTCGCTGTCAGTATCTCCCGCATGCTGTCAGAATCTCTCACGCACCTTTTTACTATCTTGCGCTCGCTGTCAGTATCTCCCGCATGCCGTCAGCATCTCTCACGCACGTTTTTAGTATCTTGCGCTCGCTGTCAGTATCTCCCGCATGCGGTCAGCATCTCTCTCGCTCCTTTTTAGTATCTTGCGCTCGCTGTCAGTATCTCCCGCATGCGGTCAGCATCTCTCACGCACGTGTTTAGTATCTTACGCTTACTATCAGTATGTCCCGCATGCGGTCAGTATCTCTCACGCACGTGTTTAGTATCTTACGCTCACTATCAGTATGTCCCGCATGCTGTCAGCATCTCTCACACACCTTTTTAGTATCTTGCGCTCGCTGTCAGTATCTCCCGCATGCCGTCAGCATTTCTCCCGCACATTTGTAGTATCTTGCGCTCACTGTTAGTATCTCCCGCATGCTGTCAGCATCTCTCTCGCACCTTTTTAGTATCTTGCGCTCGCAGTCAATATCTCCCGCATGCCGTCAGCATCTCTCCCGCACGTTTGTAGTATCTTGCGCTCACTGTTAGTATCTCCCGCATGCTGTCAGTATCTCTCACGCACCTTTTTAGTATTTTGCGCTCGCTGTCAGTATCTCACGCATGCTGTCAGTATCTCTCACGCACCTTTTTAGTATTTTGCGCTCGCTGTCAGTATCTCCCGCATGCGGTCAGCATCTCTCATGCACCGTTTTAGTATCTTGCGCTCGCTGTCAGTATCTCCCGCATGCTGTCAGCATCTCTCACGCACCTTTTTAGTATCTTGCGCTCGCAGTCAGTATCTCCCGCATGCTGTCAGCATCTCTCATGCACGGTTTTAGTATCTTGCGCTCGCTGTCAGTATCTCCCGCATGCTGTCAGCATCTCTCACGCACTTTTTTAGTATCTTGCGCTCGCAGTCAGTATCTCCCGCATGCCGTCAGCATCTCTCACGCACGTTTTTAGTATCTTGCGCTCGCTGTCAGTATCTCCTGCTTGCTGTCAGCATCTCTTACGCACGTTTTTAGTATCTTGCGCTCGCTGTCAGTATCTCCCGCATGCTGTCAGCATCTCTCTCGTACTTTTTTAGTATCTTGCGCTCGCCGTCAGTATCTCCCGCATGCCGTCAGCATCTCTCACGCACGTTTTTAGTATCTTGCGCTCGCTGTCAGTATCTCCCGCATGCTGTCAGCATCTCTCATGCACGTTTTTAGTATCTTGCGCTCACTGTCAGTATCTCTTGCATGCTGTCAGCATCTCTCACGCACGTTTTTAGTATCTTACGCTCGCTGTCAGTATCTCTCACGCACGTTTTTAGTATCTTACGCTCGCTGTCAGTATCTCTCACGCACGTTTTTAGTATCTTACGCTCACTATCAGTATCTCCCGCATGCGCTCAGCATCTCTCACGCACCTTTTTAGTATCTTGCGCTCGCTGTCAGCATCTCTCTCGCACGTGTTTAGTATCTTGCGCTTACTGTTAGGATCTCCCGCATGCGGTCAGCATCTCTCATGCACCTTTTTAGTATCTTGCGCTCGCTGTCAGTATCTCCCGCATGCCGTCAGCATCTCTCACGCACGTGTGTAGTATCTTGCGCTCGCTGTCAGCATCTCTCACGCACCTTTTTAGTATCTTGCGCTCGCGGTCAGTATCTCCCGCATGCTGTCAGTATCTCTCACGCACTTTTTTAGTATCTTGCGCTCGCAGTCAGTATCTCCCGCATGCCGTCAGCATCTCTCACGCACGTTTTTAGTATCTTACGCTCACTATCAGTATCTCCCGCATGCGCTCAGCATCTCTCACGCACGTGTTTAGTATCTTGCGTTCGCTGTCAGTATCTCCCACATGCTGTCAGCATCTCTCACACCTTTTTAGTATCTTGCGCTCGCTGTCAGCATCTCTCTCGCACGTGTTTAGTATCTTGCGCTCACTGTTAGGATCTCCCGCATGCTGTCAGCATCTCTTACGCATGTGTTTAGTATCTTGCGCTCGCTGTTAGAATCTCCCGCATGCTGTCAGCATCTCTCATGCACGTTTTTAGTATCTTGCGCTCGCTGTCAGTATCTCCCGCATGCCGTCAGCATCTCTCACGCACGTTTATAGTATCTTGCGCTCGCTCTCAGTATCTCCCGCATGCCGTCAGCATCTCTCACGCACCTTTTTAGTATCTTGCGCTCGCTGTCAGTATCTCCCGCATGCCGTCAGCATCTCTCACGCACGTGTGTAGTATCTTGCGCTCGCTGTCAGCATCTCTCACGCACCTTTTTAGTATCTTGCGCTCGCGGTCAGCATCTCTCTCGCACATTTTTAGTATCTTGCGCTCGCTGTCAGTATCTCCTGCATGCCGTCAGCATCTCTCACGCACGTTTTTAGTATCTTGCGCTCGCTGTCAGTATCTCCCGCATGCGGTCAGCATCTCTCATGCACCGTTTTAGTATCTTGCGCTCGCTGTCAGTATCTCCCGCATGCTGTCAGCATCTCTCACGCACCTTTTTAGTATCTTGCGCTCGCAGTCAGTATCTCCCGCATGCTGTCAGCATCTCTCACGCACGTTTTTAGTATCTTGCTCTCGCTGTCAGTATCTCCCGCATGCCGTCATGCGCAGTTTGACTAGTTTATTTTCCTTTTTCCTAGCATTGCCTTCCATATTGCGTTTGTACAGCCTTTTATACACACCCATAGAGAGTCGTATGCGTGTAATACACAGTAGATTTGAACATTCTCTTTTATATGTATGTATCATACACAATGAAGAAACACAAGTGTGAGTGGGACTAGCGAAAATCAATGTATTTAAAGTGCTGCGATGTACCATGTATTATAGTCACGTATATCGCACGTGTAATACACAATTCACATTTGTGTGAATGAGCCCTTATCCGTACAAGCTGAAGCTCATCTGGGATCTGAACAGAACTCGGGGGTCTTTCAGTGCCCCACTATGTCCACTATCAGTAATATCCGAGTCTACGGCCACCCAGTAAACTGCTGACACAAGCAGCCAACGGATACGGAGCCGCAGATCTCAGCACCCTGAGTGCTATTCATCAAACTGGGGAAGAAGAATGGCGCTGCCTCCCCGGCTCGGCCCTAATTGACTAATTAGCATCTGCAGCAGCTCAGAGGCATCAATCTATCTGGAAATCTCAATAAATACAAACATAATCTGATCTGGGTTGGATCAGCCATATAAGTCCAACTTGTGTGATTATGCTGAGACTTTCCCCATCTGCACACAGCAAGGGACGCCACGGAGTAGCAGCGCCCTGCAGGGGGCTCTCCAGAGGCAGAAGTAATAGTTCAATGCAAGGTCTGTAATCGGGCCCCTATCTACCATGTGCCCTTTATAAGATTAGTGACTTCTTAGAAGGTCCAGAGCCCGGACATTTGTACCTTGTAGCTACCCCCCTCGGTCTTTCTACAAGACTATGGCAAAGGAGCACTTAGTGCCAGCAAGCATCTGGGAAGAAACTAAAGCATGTCTGTAAGGGGTTAAATGCAAATACTCAGTGTTTATATGACATATATATATATTGACCAGATTTTCCCAGGGTCAAAGTGGGATAGAGGGGTGTGGTCAGGGGCGGGGCTTATCACGGCATATGATTTTACCTCGGTACAGCGCCGTTCCAAAAGAGACAGGGAGCAAATTCTGCAGCATTTCTGCATCCACAAAAACAGTCAAATTCCATGCCATTGGTATCCGCAGCTGATTTTATACCATGTGGCACCTCCTCAAGTCTTCCCACTGTCAGCGTTCCCCGTCTTCCGGTTCCCAGTGGCCTGTAGTGGCCTCACCTGACCATTAGCGCCGCACCTGATCAGCATTCCCTGATCGATCGCAGCATTTCCACCATGTGTAAACATATCCTAAGTCATACTTAGGATACTTAGGATACTTGGGGTATACTGCCACGTGCAGAGTGGCCCCAGCAGTAATAGTGTTCCCACAGTGGCCGCAGCAGTAATAGTGTTCCCACAGTGGCCCCAGCAGTAATAGTGTCCTTTATATCGGCCCCTGTAGTAATAGTGTCCCCCACAGTGGCCCCAGCAGTAATAGTGTCCTCTATATTGGCCCAAGCAGTAATAGTGTTCCCACAGTGGCCCCAGCAGTAATAGTGTCCTCTTTATTGGCCCCAGCAGTAATAGTGTCCTTTATATCGGCCCCTGTAGTAATAGTGTCCCCCACAGTGGCCTCAGCAGTTATAGTGTCCTCTATATTGGCCCAAGCAGTAATAGTGTTCCCACAGTGGCCCCAGCAGTAATAGTGTCCTCAATATCGGCCCCTGTAGTAATAGTGTTCCCACAGTGGCCCCAGCAGTAATAGTGTTCCCACAGTGGCCTCAAGAGCAATAGTGTCCTCTATATCGGCCCCTGTAGTAATAGTGTTCCCACAGTGGCCCCAGCAGTAATAGTGTTCCCACAGTGGCCTCAAGAGCAATAGTGTCCTCTATATCGGCCCCTGTAGTAATAGTGTTCCCACAGTGGCCTCAGCAGTAATAGTGTCCTCTATATTGGCCCAAGCAGTAATAGTGTTTCCACAGTGGCCCCAGTAGTAATAGTGACTCCGCAGTGGCCTCAGCAGTAATAGTGTCCTCTATATTGGCCCCTGTAGTAATATTGACCCCACAGTAGTCTCAGCAGTTATAGTGTCTGCTATATCGACCCCAGTGGTAAGTGACACTGCAGTGGTCTCAGCAGTAATAGTGTTCTCTATATCGGCCCCTATAGTAATATTGACCCCCACAGTGGCCTCAGCAGTAAAAGTGTCCTCTATATTGGCCACAGTAGTGATAGTGTCCCCGACAGTGGCCTCAGCAGTAATAGTATCCTCTATATTGGCCCCAGGAGTAATAGTGTTCCCACAGTGGCCTCAGCAGTTATAGTCTCCTCTATATCAGCCCCTGTGGTAATATTGACCCCACAGTGGCCTCAGCAGTAATAGTGTCCTCTATATTGGCCCCAGTAGTGATAGTGTTCCCACAGTGGCCTCCGCAGTAATAGTGTCCTCTATATTGGCCCCAGTAGTAATAGTGTTCCCACAGTGGCCTCAGCAGTTATAGTGTCCTCTGTATTGGCCCCAATAGTAATAGTGTTCCCACAGTGGCCGCAGCAGTAATAGTGTCCTCTATATCGGCCCCTGTAGTAATAGTGTCCCCCACAGTGGCCCCAGCAGTAATAGTGTCCTCTATATTGGCCACAGTAGTGATAGTGTCCCCGACAGTGGCCCCAGCAGTAATAGTGTCCTCTATATTGGCCCAAGCAGTAATAGTGTTCCCAATGTGGCCTCAGCAGTTATAGTCTCCTCTATATCAGCCCCTGTGGTAATATTGACCCCACAGTGGCCTCAGCAGTAATAGTGTCCTCTATATTGGCCCCTGTAGTAATATTGACCCCACAGTAGTCTCAGCAGTTATAGTGTCTGCTATATCGACCCCAGTGGTAAGTGACACTGCAGTGGTCTCAGCAGTAATAGTGTTCTCTATATCGGCCCCTATAGTAATATTGACCCCCACAGTGGCCTCAGCAGTAATAGTATCCTCTATATTGGCCCCAGGAGTAATAGTGTTCCCACAGTGGCCTCAGCAGTTATAGTCTCCTCTATATCAGCCCCTGTGGTAATATTGACCCCACAGTGGCCTCAGCAGTAATAGTGTCCTCTATATTGGCCCCAGTAGTGATAGTGTTCCCACAGTGGCCTCCGCAGTAATAGTGTCCTCTATATTGGCCCCAGTAGTAATAGTGTTCCCACAGTGGCCTCAGCAGTTATAGTGTCCTCTGTATTGGCCCCAATAGTAATAGTGTTCCCACAGTGGCCGCAGCAGTAATAGTGTCCTCTATATCGGCCCCTGTAGTAATAGTGTCCCCCACAGTGGCCCCAGCAGTAATAGTGTCCTCTATATTGGCCACAGTAGTGATAGTGTCCCCGACAGTGGCCCCAGCAGTAATAGTGTCCTCTATATTGGCCCAAGCAGTAATAGTGTTCCCAATGTGGCCTCAGCAGTTATAGTCTCCTCTATATCAGCCCCTGTGGTAATATTGACCCCACAGTGGCCTCAGCAGTAATAGTGTCCTCTGTATTGGCCCCAATAGTAATAGTGTTCCCACAGTGGCCTCAGCAGTTATAGTGTCCTCTGTATTGGCCCCAATAGTAATAGTGTTCCCACAGTGGCCGCAGCAGTAATAGTGTCCTCTATATCGGCCCAAGCAGTAATAGTGTTCCCAATGTGGCCTCAGCAGTAATAGTATCCTCTATATTGGCCCCAGTAGTAATACTGACACCGCAGTGGCCTCAGCAGTAATAGTGTCCTCTATATTGGCCCCTGTAGTAATATTGACCCCACAGTAGTCTCAGCAGTTATAGTGTCCGCTATATCGACCCCAGTGGTAAGTGACACTGCAGTGGCCTCAGCAGTAATAGTTTCCTCTATATCGGCCCCAGTGGTAATAGTGACCCCGCAGTGGCCTCAGCAGTAATAGTGTTCTCTATATCGGCCCCTATAGTAATATTGACCCCCACAGTGGCCTCAGCAGTAAAAGTGTCCTCTATATTGGCCACAGTAGTGATAGTGTCCCCGACAGTGGCCTCAGCAATAATAGTATCCTCTATATTGGCCCCAGGAGTAATAGTGTTCCCACAGTGGCCTCAGCAGTTATAGTCTCCTCTATATCAGCCCCTGTGGTAATATTGACCCCACAGTGGCCTCAGCAGTAATAGTGTCCTCTATATTGGCCCCAGTAGTGATAGTGTTCCCACAGTGGCCTCCGCAGTAATAGTGTCCTCTATATTGGCCCCAGTAGTAATAGTGTTCCCACAGTGGCCTCAGCAGTTATAGTGTCCTCTGTATTGGCCCCAATAGTAATAGTGTTCCCACAGTGGCCGCAGCAGTAATAGTGTCCTCTATATCGGCCCCAGTAGTAATAGTGTCCCCCACAGTGGCCCCAGCAGTAATAGTGTCCTCTATATTGGCCCAAGCAGTAATAGTGTTCCCAATGTGGCCTCAGCAGTAATAGTGTCCTCTTTATTGGCCCCAGTCGTAATAGTGACCCCACAGTGGCCCCAGTAGTAATAGTGTTGCCACAGTGGCCTCAGCAGTAATAGTGTCCTCTATATTGGCCCCTGTAGTAATAGTGTTCCCACAGTGGCACCAGCAGTAATAGTGTCCTCTATATTGGCCCCAGTAGTAATAGTGACCCCACAGTGGCCTCAGCAGAAATAGTGTCCTCTATATTGGCCCCTGTAGTACTAGTGACCCCGCAGTGGCCTCAGCAGTAATAGTGTCCTCTATTTCAGCCCCTGTAGTAATATTGACCCCACAGTGGCCTCAGCAGTAATAGTGTCCTCTATATCGGCCCCTGTAGGAATAGTGTCCCCCACAGTGGCCTTAGCAGTAATAGTGTCCTCTATATTGGCCCCTGTAGTAATAGTGACCCCACAGTGGCCCCAGCAGAAATAGTGTCCTCTATATTGGCCCCTGTAGTAATAGTGTCCCCCGCAGTGGCCTCAGCAGTAATAGTGTCCTCTATATTGGCCCCTGTAGTAATATTGTTCATACAGTGGCCTCAGCAGTAATAGTGTCCTCTATAGTGGCCCCAGTAGTAATAGTGTCCTCTATATCGGCCCCTGCAGTAATAGTGTCCTCTATATCGGCCCCAGTAGTAATAGTGTCCCCCACAGTGGCCTCAGCAGTAATAGTGTCCTCTATATCGGCCCCAGTAGTAATAGTGACCCCACAGTGGCCCCAGTAGTAATAGTGTTGCCACAGTGGCCTCAGCAGTAATAGTGTCCTCTATATTGGCCCCTGTAGTAATAGTGTTGCCACAGTGGCCTCAGCAGTAATAGCGTCCTCTATATTGGCCCCTGTAGTAATAGTGTTCCCACATTAACCTCAGCAGTAATAGTGTCCTCTATATTGGCCCCAGTAGTAATAGTGTTCCCACAGTGGCCTCAGCAGTAATAGTGTCCTCTTTATTGGCCCCAGTAGTAATAGTGACCCCACAGTGGCCCCAGTAGTAATAGTGTTGCCACAGTGGCCTCAGCAGTAATAGTGTCCTCTATATTGGCCCCTGTAGTAATAGTGTTCCCACAGTGGCCTCAGCAGTAATAGTGTCCTCTATATCGGCCCCTGTAGTAATAGTGTTCCCACATTGACCTCAGCAGTAATAGTGTCCTCTATATTGGCCCCTGTAGTAATAATGTTCCCACAGTGGCCGAAGCAGTAATAGTGTCCTCTTTATTGGCCCCAGTAGTAATAGTGACCCCACAGTGGCCACAGTAGTAATAGTGTTGCCACAGTGGCCTCAGCAGTAATAGTGTCCTCTATATTGGCCCCTGTAGTAATAGTGTTCCCACAGTGGCACCAGCAGTAATAGTGTCCTCTATATTAGCCCCAGTAATAATAGTGACCCCATAGTGGCCTCAGCAGAAACAGTGTCCTCTATATCGGCCCCTGTAGTACTAATGACCCCGCAGTGGCCTCAGCAGTAATAGTGTCCTCTATATCGGCCCCTGTAGTAATAGTGTTCCCACAGTGGCCTCAGCAGTAATAGTGTCCTCTATATCGGCCCCAGTAGTAATAGTGTTCATACAGTGGCCCCAGCAGTAATAGTGTTCCCACAGTTGCCTCAGGAGTAATAGTGTTCATACAGTGGCCTCAGCAGTAATAGTGTCCTCTATATCAGCCCCAGTAGTAATAGTGTCCTCTATATCGGCCACAGCAGTAATAGTGTCCTCTATATTGGCCACAGTAGTGATAGTGTCCCCCACAGTGGCCTCAGCAGTAATAGTATCCTCTATATTGGCCCCTGTAGTAATAGTGTTCCCACAGTGGCCTCAGCAGTTATAGTCTCCTCTATATCAGCCCCTGTGGTAATATTGACCCCGCAGTGGCCTCAGCAGTAATACTGCCCTCTATATTGGCCCCAGAAGTGATAGAATTCCCCACAGTGGCCTCCGCAGTAATAGTGTCCTCTATATCGGCCCCTGTAGTAATAGTGATCCCGCAGTGGCCTCAGCAGTAATACTGCCCTCTATATTGGCCCCAGAAGTGATAGAATTCCCCACAGTGGCCTCCGCAGTAATAGTGTCCTCTATATCGGCCCCTGTAGTAATAGTGTTCCCACATTGACCTCAGCAGTAATACTGCCCTCTATATTGGCCCCAGTAGTAATAGTGTTCCCACAGTGGCCTCAGCAGTAATAGTGTCCTCTATATTGGCCCCAGTGGTAATAGTAACACTGCAGTGGCCTCAGCAGTAATAGTGTCCTCTATATTGGCCCCAGTAGTAATAGTGACCCCGCAGTGGCCGCAGCAGTAATAGTGTCCTCTATATAGGCCCAAGCAGTAATAGTGTTCCCACAGTGGCCTCAGCAGTAATCGTGTCCTCTATATTGGCCCCAGTAGTAATAGTGACCCCACAGTGGCCCCAGTAGTAATAGTGTTGCCACAGTGACCTCAGCAGTAATAGTGTCCTCTATATTGGCCCCAGTAGTAATAGTGACCCCACAGTGGCCTCAGCAGAAATAGTGTCCTCTATATTGGCCCCTGTAGTACTAGTGACCCCGCAGTGGCCTCAGCAGTAATAGTGTCCTCTATATCGGCCCCTGTAGTAATATTGACCCCGCAGTGGCCTCAGCAGTAATAGTGTCCTCTATATTGGCCCCAGTAGTGATAGAATCCCCCACAGTGGCCTCCGCAGTAATAGTGTCCTCTATATTGGCCCCAGTAGTAATAGTGTTCCCACAGTGGCCTCAGCAGTTATAGTGTCCTCTGTATTGGCCCCAGTAGTAATAGTGTTCCCACAGTGGCCGCAGCAGTAATAGTGTCCTCTATATTGGCCCCCAGTAGTAATAGTGTTCCCACAGTGGCCTCAGCA